>CM057811.1:36189763-36399763 GCA_030067965.1 Latrodectus elegans | reverse complement strand
ATTATTTAAATTTTTCAATTCACATCTGAAAGATTTGATTTCTGAAAAACTAAAAAATGTATTTTTAACAGAAAATATTTTACTACAAAGTTAATATGAAGAAAATTACAAACAATCTGTGAAAAAGAAAGAAACATTTATTTTAATAAATACGAACCAACTGCAAGCTATAAAGGAAATCTTATATGTATTTTAAAAATAATTTAAACAAAATGGGAACTTAACATAAACTTAATATTCTAATTTTTTTTTTATAAAAATTTCTGAATTTACATATTGGATTATAACTATTTGAAATTAAATTTTTCATAAAATGCGATTCTTATTCAAGCTGAATCTACAACTTAAGAATTATAAGATGATTCTTTAAAATATTGAATGTGTTAGGTTAAAATAATAAGTAAAGGTAAGACTAATCATTTTTTTCGAAATGAATGTAAAGAAATTTCAAAGTATCAAAATATTAGACATTTGCATAAGAAGTTAGTAATGCTGATTAATTCTGATTTTCTATTACGATTTTGGAAATTTTATACTGAAATTATTTTTTGTAAATATATTTGATCTCTATAAAGTCATATCTCCAATAAAAAATATAAATTTTAATAAAATGTTGATTCACATACAACTTTATAATCACTATTACATATGTTGTGATATTTAACAAATATTTTTATCATTCTACACAGACTATATATTAATTAATTTATGCATGTTTTTCTTCCGAAAAAAATTCTTAACTCCTTAGTTGTCAAATAAATGTTTTGAAAACTCATTTTTCTTACATTTACATTAATTCATTTGAGGCAGAATCTTTAAATAATGATGTAACTTAACAAAGGATCTTAGATTTGGTATAAGAATATGTCCCAGTACAGTAATGAGTATTACAATAAGTACAATAATAATAAGTATTTAATGATAAAAATTGATCTCGTATTTGAAACTTAACAACAAAATTTTTTGCAAAATTAATGACATAGTATGAAAAGTAATTTTAACGGAATCACTTATTTATTTACTTAAAAATTATTTATCAGAATACTAGCCCAATCAATCCATCAGAACTGCTTAATTTTAAACAAAAAATTTTATGAATAATTTCAATATATTTGAGAAAGTATGAATATATATATAGAAGTGAATAGACGTATTCAGTTCTACAACATCTGTTATCATTTATTTTAATTACACCTATTTCATCTGAAAAAATAGTTCCATGATGTGTTTCTTTTAACGCAAAATAGTCAAAAGTTCAAAATATAGATCCCATAAGCTATGAAAAAAGAAACAACTTCTTTAAAATCGGATATCAAAACATGTCGATAACAAATTCTGAAATTAGTATCAGTTTGATAACGAAAATAATTTCCTTTTTTGTCATTTAATTGATCTAAATTTGACATTAATCTTACAATTATACAATTATTTTGTAAGAGATGATTCAAAAGTAGAAATTTAAATAGAATGAAAAAATTTTATTGCCTCAAGAATAGCATTGGATCTTCTCGGTCAAGAATGATACAGTCACATTCATTGTTACGGCAAGACAATAATGTCATGTCAGATGATAAAACATTAAATTCATTTTCTCTCTCTCAAAATGAAGTCACAAAAAAATTACAACTGTTGGATTAATTTTCAAAATTCAAAATTATTTTTTTAATGAGCGATGACTATGGTGCATCTATACTCTTTCTGCTTCAGTAATATATGTTGTTGTTACTAATGAAAATTGGACATGCCAAGCTGGCTTTGCCTCAGCTATGCAAATTTCAGTCAATTTGCAAATGCACCATAAAGGTGAAAGTACGACTCTCGCTTCTCAAATTCTCTTATAGATGGCAGCACCAGAGTATCTACTACCTTAATTTTTGGCATTGATCTGAAGGTGGAGTAAATTTCTCCAGACCATTTCACCCATGTTAACTGCTCAACGACCGACCACAGGACTTTGTATTCCACAGATTTAACGAGCACGTATATCGCATGTACTCAGTGGGTCTTTGGGGTCATTGGAAATCAAACCCCACTTTTTCGGATGGAAGGCCACTAGCCTAACCACTAGGCTACCGTAATGTATGATATAATGATTAAAAATAATGGGTTTAGCTGATTTCTGTTGTATAATATTAATTTTAAGTAAAAACATTCTAAACTAGTGTTTGAAATGTTTTGTTTTTTAAATATACGTTTATGTATTTATTTTATTTGAGCAGTGTTTATTATAATTTATATACTAAGACAATAAAAATTACAATATTCAAAAAGTATTTTAAATTATCATTCGTGATATACATTTAAATTCTTTCTAATTTAAATAATATTTAATATCCATGTTGAAAAAACACATTATTTTGTGTTAACTCATTATGAAGATATATATTTAATACAGTAAATAAACATTAAAATCTAAACTTAAATTAAATAATAAACATGAAAGCTTTAATAATATTTGTTTTCTTTCCTAAACATATATTACTTCCTTATATTGATCACTAATTTTCAGATGAAATTAAACAAAACAGAATTAACACTTAAAAATTAACCTAAAGGTTATAAATAAAAACATTTTTGCCAAAAATCTTTTATTTACGGAACCTACAAAAGTTTATAAATGTTAAAGTCTGTTGTCATTATTAGGCTTATCAATATGTATTATCTTTCTATCAAAAACACTGTATCAAGTATATTTACACGATTCTGTAATAAATATTCCAGACTTAGGGTAAAGTATAGGATTCTTAACTATTACTGATAGTTAAGAGTCTTTAAAGTAAATCCTGAAAGATTTCATAATTTTTTATGGTTATGATTAATTTTATGGTTTACATACAAATTTATAAAGGCAGAATACATTCATTTTCGAAACAATTAATTTTAATACAAAATACATGATAAATTTGTTAGTTTAATAGAATGACGCATTCTTTTTATTTCAGAAATTTATTAACAAGCATTCATCATTGTTATCTGTTTTGCTATATCGTTCTATGATATCAGGAAATAGTTTTATATTTTGAGTGTAATTTATAAGTACGGGTGAATTTTAATAATTTTATACTTTATATAATTTTATAATTATTGGAGAATTTTAATGATTTTAGTTTTAACTATGAATCTCGAAAATATTTTCGAACAGTACTGTTATAAATAATATTTTTATTTTACGTTACATATAAACTATGTTATTATTTTGCACATTTAATAAAATGCCACCACATTATCAGTACTTATTGAGATATATGATTTTTTAAAATCAAACGTTAAATAGCTTAAGCTCTATAAAATGTATCTATTAGTATTTTTTATTAGAACTTAGTTCATGATTTATGCCAAAATTTGAATCTTTTAAGATTGAATCAAGTTCTTTTAAAGATATACCAATTTTTAAAATATAAAATAATTTTTTATATAATCATTAAACATCGTGTCAATAGTTGAAATTTATTGTAATACTAGAAAAATATTTGATTTTATATATTTAGTTAGTTATCACTCCGATGTCATTTTTGGCATACAAGGGCTAATTAGACAGGGACATACGTGAATTAAAGTGGATTCCTAGCCTCTACAAATATGTATGCCCAAGATGGGATTCGATCCCACAAACTGTCGAATCAAAGTCAAGAACATTAACCATTCTGTTGCCAGATCAGCCGGTATTGTCTGAAAAGATACCATAAAATAGGAATAACACATTGCATTCAAATAAATATTCTACACAATGATTTGTGGAAATATTCATTACTCACACCCAAAAATTTTGTACAAACTTCAAAAATTACGAATGTGTTCCAAATTTGGCAGGTTTTGAAATATTATTAAACGATATCGAAATAGCGTTAAAATTTATATTTAATAGTTAACAATGAAATAATTAGAAAGACATTATAAATAACTGTAAAAAATTTATCTGCAAAAATCTTTTAAGCTTTTTGCAAATTTACCAGGCTTACAATTTAAGAAAAAACTTTCATACAATGACAGGTTTTTTTTTAACCTAGTTACCTTCAGAAAATTTAGTAATTATACCCATAATAAACAATACTTAAAGGAATGAACCACATTAAAGCACATTTTATTAATATTAATTTGATAAATCCACTCTCAAATTTGTTTACTTTGGGCATTTACAATTGATTTTAGGAAAATGTTACCTACATTTCGGATATCATCAATTTTCAAGAGTACAGAGACTATTAACACATTTTTAGAATGATTTCGATAAAGAATTAAAAAAAGTACATGTTTCAGAATAAAAATTTTTGGAAACAGCTTATTATTTGAAACGCAAAATATCGTCTGCTACTTTTAAATTTATTCTTCTTTCAAAATGTCACATATAAACATGCTGTGAACTGAAGGATATGTTTTAGCGCTTTCCGAAGATAAACGTTCTTATTCCAGAATTGAAAAACGTTGTGAAATGCATGGTATTAAAAATTCTAAGTGTAAAATAAGCAATATTTTTAATTGGACAGGTAAAAACTGTCAATCATTATTTCTACATAAAAAGAAGACTCCAAAAAATATCCGTAAAATGTACGTCCTGTTTCAAATGTTTCTGAAGTGAAATCGCTGGTAACAAGAAAAAATCCGCCAACACAGAAATCAATTGCAAAGTTTTTAGATACGTCTGTAGTAACAATAAATAAAATAATAAACCAATATTTATAATTTAAAAATGCTAAAAAACATAATGTTCACTAGTTTCTGCCGAGACATGTGACTCAATGCAAAACATTTTGTAAAATTCTGTATGAAAACCACTTAGCAGGAGATAAATGGAAAAACATTGTTACTCTTGACGAAGCATGGGTTTACCTAAATGACTGTAACAAAAAAAAAGTCTTTTTACTATAGAAAATGAGGAGAAAAAAATGTACAAACCCATTTTCGTCAATATAAAAAAAGTTTCAGTAAGGGGTTTATGATTGTCGTAGGTTTCTCCTGCAATGGGAAACTAAAAATAAAAAGGGTGGAAAGAAATGTTAAAATCAACTCATGGTACCATCAGGAGAAGGTTTTACGCCCAATATTTACAAAAGAAATTCCACTTCTTTATCCCAATGACATTCAAAGAGAGAAACTTCATCAATACAAAGCTATAAATCATACTTCGAAAACTACCACTGCATTCCTTGAAAAAAATAATGACTAATACAGGTATTGCATGTATGCATTTTCAACATATCCCTGAAAAGTCTCCTGACGTTTCACTTATGGACTATTGTGCCTTTGATCTGTTAAAAAAGGCTCTTTCTAAATGCAAATCCACCACGATAGATGGACTCTGGAAAGTAGTGGAAGAGGAATGGAAAGCAATACCCCTGGAAATATTGCAAAATGCTCTTCTATCATGCAAATCACGATGCAGATTTATAGTCCAGAAGAAAGGCTATCAGATCAAACATTTAAAAAAAATAATCTTTACATTTTAAACATTAATTAACGTCCTTGATATCATTCTAAAAATGTGTTAATACCCTCTTTATATTTCAAATACTTTCCTATAGGATGAATTTATACTATACATGAATGCAGTGCTTATTTGTTGTACTGATCAGACATAAAATCTTGCTTTTGGCAAAGAAATAATTTTTGCCGACAAGCTTAAATTATCTCATGCAAATAATACAAAGTCTATGTTAATTAATTTCAGCCTTTCATCCATTTAGTATGTCGATAAACCTAAGCACTAAGCTTGATTGAGAATTAAACACTGGGATTTTCATATTAACCTTATCACCTAACTGATACATTTACGAGGCCAAAATTCAATCAGGAAATATCACAAATATGGGTATTGTAGTTCTTGTCCATTTCGTGCCACTGAGTATTGGTACTTCAATGAATTCCCTAATGTCACTATTTTTCCAAGTAGTTACATTGCTTATCTCGTACTTAGATGAACTTTCTGTATATAATGTCAAATAATATGGTAATTAACTTATACTTTTATATCATATAGTATCATTCGATAAATAGAGCATTAATTATAATACAGCTGACTGAATGGAATTTTATTTTCGAATATAAATTTCAATGCAAAATTTTAGCTAAAATTTTTGATATCTTTCTGTCTGAAAAGTGTCTTGTCAATGAAAATTATGCTACTATTTTAAAATTTGATCCCTAAATTATTATAACATATAATTTAAAATACACTGTCACCAATTAAATAATAATTAGCAGAATAAGTCTCATTAAAGTACACCTTATCAATGTTAATCAGATAAATCAACACTCAAAATTATTTTAGTTCATTTTAGACATCTGCACCTGATTTTAGGAAAATGTTTCCTAAAATGAATTTGTTGACATCCAAACTAACTATATAAAATTAATATCAAATAGAATCAATAGAATTGAGATTTATCTTAAATAAAATTTATCCCCCTTATATAGATAAGATAAAAAAAAGTTAATTATTAAAAATTTCTTAGAATTAGTCAGAAATTAGCACAGTTATTGATAATCACTGGGATTAATGAATCGAAATAATTCATTAATTTGGTTTAAATGAATTCTTCAAAAATGAAATAGATTATCGAAATTATTATGGAACAAATATTATATTGAAAACAATTGGTATAAATGAAATGCTTTATTTTAAACTGAGTATTCCCACTTAGGATTCAGAATAAAATTTGAATGTAAGATTGAATACAATAAAAGCTTATTAATATGTAATAACTTCTCAGTAGAGAATTTCATTGAATTATTTAATAAATCTTAGCTTTGAATTTTATTCAAATGTTAGCGTAATTAATCAAAATGCATAGCTTTAGAATTGCACTGCTTTCCAAAATCCAAACAAGAAATAGACGAATTAAGATAGAAAAGCTAAAACTAAATTAAATTTTTTGAAATTCAGATATGTTTCATATGCTACAAAATGCATTGAGTAGTATTATTCAAATAACCTTTATATGTTCCTTCGCTTTTAAATGCAACTGAAAACCATCTGTTTAAAAGGAATCAACAATGAACGTTGTTATGTTTAAAACTTCCGAAATAGAGAGATCTACATATTGATGCTAATATAATATTCTGAAGAATTTACAACCCATAAGCAACAAATTATTCTTATCTTGATCTGATCAAGCTCTTAAGGGTTGCTCCTGGGAGAAGCATTGCCCTCATCTCCAGCAATTACACAAATATTATATAAGCTACATATTTATACATGAACCATATATATACCAAATGTTATATAGGTTGTTTGTATAAAACAATGCTTAACATGATCGAAAAGCTTAACAGATTAAACTCATTTTAACAGCAGAAACAGTAAAACATATCACTGTGAAGTTATTATTGAATTTTGTGTGATTAAATTGTCAATTATGCATATTTTTGAATAAAAATATGTGTTCACATTTAGAGGATTTTATATTATCTTCGATTTCTCCAAATGCATATACCTTTCATGATATCTTATAATATTTTGAACAAAAAGTAATGCATTAAATTTTCTCATAAAATTTCATCCAATTCATTTGCATAGTGCTTGATTGATCATCATTTTCTATTTATCACTTAAATTCTTAGTTTTTGGAAACTCGTGGATAACAAACATTTGTTTTCTATAACGCAAGAAAACCGAAATAGTTTCATTTATAAGAAGTTTTTAATGTAGTTCATTTAATATTTAGAATTATAAAAATATTCAAATTTTAACAGCAAATATCTGCATTTTTAAATCAAGATAATTTAAAACTTATCAGATTGGTCTAATTTAATCAAAAGAACACACACACAGCTACATTTTAATAAAATGTGTTATTACTCTTTATAACTATTAAGGAGTTACATTTATTAAAGAGTAATTGGTTTTTACAAAATGAAAATTTTCTCAAAGAAATACAAACTATGTAAAAATGAATTAATAAAGGATATGTTTAGTGAAAATTGAGTTCAAATTTATTTACTAAAATATAGAACATGGTTTAATCTTCAGTAAATAACTTATAACTAGTGAAAGACAACTTGTTGTTTTGAATGCATGGAGTAAACATAGAGTAAATGCATACTTTTACATAGAGTAAATTTATTTATACTTCTAATAAAAAATGTTTTAAATATCAAAGGCGCACTTCCCTTAATCAATATTTTCTATTGGTTTAAAATATAAATAATCAGAATATTTTTGCATTGCAAGACAGTAAATACATAGCAGGAAAAAAAAACTCAACTTGAACTTTATTTTTAAAAATACATACCAAAAAATCAAGTTTAATTCTATGGAATCTGGTCATATGATCCCCTATCAAAAGCACGCGAAGCGAGCATCAGAATTTTCCATCGAAGGAAATCTCATCATTTTTCCATTTCAGAAAACATCAGTATAAATGAAAGACTCTTCAACTTGTTTAATGAGCTTACGCTTTGAATATGAGATTGACGTTGATGAATATGCAAATTAAATAAAAAAAGGAGTTATAGACTCACCCACACCTTTACCAGAGCTTAACGCTTGGAAAATGTTAATGCAATTATATATCCCCGAGAACTAAGTTATGAATAAACCATAAGTTTGGCTGTGTGAACCTGATCTTCTCTTACTCTGAGCAACAACAATTTTTTTTATTGAAGTTAATTCCCATCTCATTTTTCCAACTTTATTTAGTTTTGTTAATAACCATGTAAGGATATCTTAGCTTATTGAGATGTCAGATTGAAAAGCGCGTGTTTTTCCTGGAAAAGTTCTTCAAAACAACTAGTTAGGGATCATTATTTATAAATACTTTTCTAATCACAGAGGAAATATTCATAAATTTAATTTGAGGAATAAAGGGGATTGGAGAATTAGGAAAACTCTTTTGTAGTTTTCATGTTTAGTAAATTCGTGGTATTTTATAATTTATTTTTTTAAGGATGAAATTAATTTTTGATGCTCTTATTATTATTTAAGTTTTATTAAAAAATGTGAAAAAATTTATGAATATATTATTTATTTTAAACTATATTGTGTGTTAATATGTTTATGAAGCAAAATATTTCACATTAATCTAAATTGCCAAAGGCTTGAGGTAAACTATAATGAAAAATATTTTTAACTTTATTTCCACTGTATGATTGAAAATATTTGTTTGTGACAGACAGTAAGTTGATGATACATAGAACTATAAAATGATTTGTATCATAAAGATTTAATAGTTGCATTAAACTTTTTTACTTCAAAGTAAGTATTCCTACTTCATATTAAAGTTACAAATTTTCTTACTTACTTATGCCATGCAGTTGAAATCTTTCAGAAGTGAATTTCTAACCATTATTTTTCTAAGATAATTCAAACCCTGACTGGTTAGAAAATTATGACGATAATCATTATATAAAATCAGAAACAACTGAAAGTAATATATGTATTTGCCTATCAAAACTTATAATTTTTATAATTTTGGCTAGTAAAATTTTATTGCCGAAATTTCTCGTTTTAATTTTATCTCTAAAACAATGAAATACGGCCCACTTTTTCAAGAAAAACTTCTTTTGTTTGCATTTTTGAATAAAATTATAAAATTATTGATGAAAGTTATGGCAAAATATTTCAAGCTATCACTGGATTACTCCAATTTAAAAAATACAAATTAGCTAATATAGTTTAATCTAACAATTTCTTGAGGCTCCATTTTATTTACGAATAATTTGAACTAATAAAATGTTTGTGAGATTCTAGCGATTTTGCATGTATGTGATACTTTTATACACACATATATCGATATAATATTTACAAATACCTAATGTTGAGAACTTAAATAAATTTGAAAAATACTTTTCTTAATATGCTACTTTAAACTTGTTTTTCTATATATATATATATATATATATATATATATATATATATATATATATATATACATATATAATATTTTATCGTTTTATTATGTATATTTTATTTATAAATTTAAACCTCCTATAAAATGTTAAATCATGTATATGGTCATATGATTGTTGCTGGTTGCTGAGTTGCTGAGTTCCTGATTTACCAGTTTCCAGTTGAATTAATATAACCATTTGCAGTGCTTTTTAAGTTACCTTGGGAGTTCCAATCTTGAGATATTTTTCCCACCAATGATTACGTAATTTCAACAGTGGTATAATGAGAAGGAAACAGAAAGAAAGTATATTTTTAAAAGAAGGACTCTCAGAAAAAGCAGTGAGGGTATTAGAATAATTATTCTGTACTCTTTGAATCAATGGTTATTTAATGTCCTATAAAACTGTCAAGAAACAAAAATATTTTTTTTAATGTGAGATTCTGTTTAAAGAGTGTAATAAAATGCTTTATATGTTTTTAGTGATAAAAGCTTTCTTAAGATTAGTTTTACAATATTTTTTTTACTTCAATAATTCTAATTTTTTAAATTTCAAATTTAAAATGGAATGCATTATGTAAGTGGATTGAAATAAAGTATCAAATATATTAAAGTGGTTCATTGAAATAAGCAAAAAAATCAATGCGTGCCAAATGTAAGCCATTGAAACATAAGATAATTTATTTCCTTTAAGCCTACATTTTTTCTGTTGATGCTTAGGATCAATGAAATACATACCTAATTTTTTAATTATACATGTGTTAATGTTATAAGAAAAATAAAGTAAGAAAAAGTATGCTTCCTTTCTTTAACAGATATTAAGTCACATTAAATTAGAAAAAAAAAAATTCTTTACAGTTGAAAATCCCATTAAATATTTTGGTAATGATATTATATTTAAAGGTATAAAAATAAAATAAATATGAATTATTTATAAACCAAATTTTATTTATTTGAAAAAATTCAAATGGAAAAATAATATGCTAAGAAAGGAAAATAATATATAAAACATTCAAAACAAATAATAATATATATATGAAAAGAAATACGTATAGAATAAAATTAAGCAGGTGCAGGTTAAAGGCTATAGTACTAACTCAAGAGAAATACTTGTTTACCATATAGACTTAAGATGAATCCACCTCCACACAATTAGAAGAATTTTACATTTCATATTCATGAGTGACAAAGAGGTAGTGAAAACTTTAAAATATCTTTTCTGGCAGAAGCAAAACGCCCACATATGTAAATATGAATATAGTGTGAGGTATGAGTAAAATAAATACGTGAAAATTCTTAATTCAAAGCGTATTTATAGAAATACTTCACCTACCCCCATCCTTCATATATTCAAAACAAACAGGAATTCATAAATTCATAACTTATTTGAATGAATTCATGCATAACTCGATTAAGAATAATAAATTTGCAAATATTTCAAAAATATTTTATTTAGATAATGTAAAAAATGTAATATATAGGAATAAAGATATATTAAATTTTAAAGAATTTAAATTAAACTCACTTATTTATGGAAAAGAAGTACAATAATTCGAAAAATTTAGGAACTTTTATGACATCTATATGTATAGATATTTCTTATTGCTATTGTTTCCTCATTAAAACTTATAAATATCTGTAAATGTATATACCTAACAATGATAATAAAATTATATATTTATATATATATATATATATGTGTGTGTGTGTGGTAAAATTTTATATACATGGTGAATATTATACAATTGTGAAATTTTGTTATATTAAAGCAAAATACAATATTGTAATCGAAACAAATATAATGAAAACTAATGAAACGAAATCAGAATAACAATATAAAAATTCTATTATATTATTATTGATTTTTTAATTTTAAATAAATTTAAACTAAGAAATCTATAATAACATTTTAAAAGGATAAAATTAAAGTAAATATGCGCTAAACACATTTACTACATTTTCTCTTTTCCACAATATTTTTTTAAGAAATTAAGAATGAAAATAAACTTTCTATATGACTGTTTTTTGTTTATTTAAAAAAAATAATTATATGTCATTGCACAACTTTATAGCGCAGTTTTTCTCAGCACTTCTTAAACATACGCTCTTCAAAAGAGGCTTAAACATATTTTTTTAAAAAATACATATGTTACATATAAAACTTGATATTTTTCCATTATTATAAAGCTAATCCTTCTTTTTGATCCTAAAGATGAGATTTTATGGACTTCAGTCAAACACTTTCTCTTGCGCTAATTAATTATTAGAAAGGAACTTTATGCGCTCTAAATAAGCTAATTAAAAGGAATGTGTTTAAAAAGTTTTTTGACCATAAAGCCTAGGTTCCAGATCCGAATAAAGGATTTATGTGTCGACACTATCGTGTTCTAATAATAGCTTTTGTAATAAGTGGGCGTTAAGAGGAATTATGAGGAGCTCATTGTCATAAAGAATACTTGCAACTGCAAGGGAATTAATTCGTGACTGGTTATTGCAAAATGCATTGGGGGTGACATTTTTCAATTTATACATTCATCAGTATACTAGTAAATGGTTTTAATGAAGGATATCACTTAAAAAGAATTATTTTTATTTATATCTAAATATATATATAATTTAAAATTTAATGCAACTGGAATTTTAAATAAAGAAAAAAATATCAGCTTAAAATAAATATTAAACATGAGTTATTCATTTATTTATAAAGTCAAAAATTACTTACATAAGAAAACATTTATTAAGTATTGTAGTATAGTATAGATTTTATTTCAAAGTATATACGCTATATTTTAAATTACAAATGTTGAAAATTAAAGTAATTTCTAACTGTTTATGGAAACTAAAAGATGACATTTAAGATCAAATTATTTTTAAATCATTATTAATGTAATGTTAATTTGAGTATTAAAAATTTAAAACTAAATTAATTTTTAAATGTTGAAATGTATGCATGTGTATCAATATAAGTTTGGAACTTTTAAAATATATCAAGACAAATAAACCAGGATAAATCTTTTAGGAATTGTAAAATTCATGAAGAAATATCTAAAATATGATTTAATCAGATGTTAAGTTTTTATCAAATGAAAAATCTGTTGAAAGAGAAAATATTATAATTTAGCTCAGGCACCTTTTAATTGTTTACTATGAATTAATAACTATCGTTACTGTTTAATCAACTGTTATTTCCTTATTCCCAAATAAGAAGTAAGTTACTAGAAAACATTTGAGGCTTTTAAAGTTTTTATTAAGATATAAGTCTTTAAATTATATCTTTTTAACTGATGCATTAATGTAATTATCTATTTAATAAGGAGTTCTTTAAAAATACTTTTTTCTTTAAATGCTTATAGCATATTATGTAAATAAAGTATATATGTTTATCATAGATAATAAGAGAGTTCAAAGATGAAAAACAAACTTGATATCCAGCTTTTTATAATATGCAAAAGCAAAATACGTACCAAAGAAAAATATTCACTTTCAATGAATTTGAAACTTTTTAAATTTAATAGCAACATGTTGTTTTATACGTTGTTTCTGAATGTATTATATTTTATAAACGAGTAAAATAAAAGGAAAGCTATTAAAATATTTGTAAATGAGATAATTGTTGTGCTAGAATATATTTTGATAAATGTTTAACTTTTCTATATATAATCATAAATAATGCAATTTAAATTATTCATAATTTTTTTAAAATTAAATTAAAACAAAAGTAAATTTATTATAGAGTAATCAAATTTAAATAATAGATTTGCACTAAATTCTTATTAAATTTCAGATCACAATTTTTCATTTCGATTGTCTATCATATTTTTATTCAATTGCCTTTTAAAAATAGTTATTTCTTAAAGCAACTATTACTAAATATACTTGCCTGTCAACTTGTCTAGTGGTCAACAAGCCTGACTACGGATAGGAAAGTACTGGGTTTGAATACCGGTTCAGGCATGTATGTACTTTCTCTCTCTATCCTGTTTTTGTCCTCTCCTTGTGTGTGAATGATGTGTGAATGGTTGCCTACCCTATAAAACGGGTCCCTATGGCATGTGTGTGTACTGAAGAAGTCGGACTCCACACCAAATACGGTTCAGTTGGAAAAGTGGAGAAGCGCACCCCAATTTGCCAGCTACGCTGACACACGCGAAAATCAACAACAACTAAATTTACTTAAATAAACAAATTCTTTTATGTAAAAAATATAACACACATAGAAAGATCTCAATATATTTTATATCTTTCTAGGTTATATTGGTACATATTATTATAAATATGTTATTATGCTTTGTTAGATATAGTGATAGGATTAAATTTTATGTAAAACAAAAATTTAAAAGAAAAATTTAATCTACTTGATGACTTATAAAAATATTGATTTTTATAGAAAGGAAAATCTTAATGGAAACAAAATATATGAATGGAAAAGTTATATAAATGGAAATAATGTTTTTATTGTGTGTTCTTCAATTCTACAAAATAGAGAAATTTAAAGAAATTTCATTTTATGAATGATTTGATATGTTTCCTTCCGTATTTTTTAGCTGTAATTCAACGGATTAAAAAACAATTAATTGTAAACTAAAACAATTTTTTGTTCATTTTTATTACATTTCTGTTGTAAATTTAATAGCACTCTTTTTACTTTCACCCATTTCTAGAGTAAAGCTTTATTCCCTTTTCAATGGTGTATAATGTTCATTTTTCTGTGGAGTTTGAATATTAAGTGATACAATGAAGTATATTCTGTGTAAATTTCACGTGCCCCCTTAATATTAGTAAATTACTTATTCTTGCTTATGTTCCTAATTTTAAGATTAGCAAAGATATTTTTGAGCTACGATAACAATGACAATGTTACTCATTCAAAGTACTATTGCTTATATAAGTAGACTTAATAGATAGTATACTTACTTTTCTTAAGGCATATAATTAGGAAAACATGCTTAAAAGCTTCCGAAAATATTTACCCAGAATTTTATGTTGATCTATGTTTCTCAGGTATTCGAATATAATGTTAATATAAGCTAAGCAAAGTTGTATATCTATTTATCCAATTAAAATATGTAATGCATTTAAAATAAAAATGTTGCTTTCATAACGAATCGAGGAAGTCTGATGATAATTATTTTTACTGATGATTTAATGTTTTTACATAAAAAGATTTTTAGTTGATAGGAAGAAAAGATTTTCGGGTTTAAATTTATTCATAAAAGCGTTTCACAAACAAAAACTTAAGCTATTAATATTATCTTTCAATTAAAATACGAAAGAAAAATATATATCCTGCCTTTTTAACAGCTTCGGTTACGAATAATCTAATTGTTGAATATCCAGCTGGTTTATGAATTTGAATTGTTAAATATATGTTGAATAAAAAATGCTTATTATTCACATTTATATGACGTTTTTTATGAAAAATGTTTTCTCTTTTCTATTACAGTGTAGACATCCAATATTCTCATTAATTTAGATATACTAATGAATATTTTGTAATGAAGAGATCCATCCAAATAGTCAAAGGTTCTTTCTTAATTTTGCCCCCGTTCACACACCTCAAATCTTTTATAGGGCTTTTAGGTATTTTTAATTTTCATTGAATTTTCTACAGTATGGATTTTCACTGGATAAAATAACAAATTTACGACACATATGTCGTATAATCCATGCGCCAAATTCTGAGTTTGTTGATTTTTTGACGGATTTTCTTATGTATCTGGCAGCCTGGTCTTTATTAAGTCATAGCTATAGAGACTAAAAATTGTGTAAAAAAAGTTTTATTTTGGCAACCCTAATATTTAGATCATATGCAATACGTCATCTTGGCAACATTTCTTCATCGCCAAAAAAATTCAGAATTTGAATCCTGGATTATACAGCATTTGTGCCCAATTTTCTAGACTGAATCATAAGAAAAATGCAATAAAAATTAAAACAGCTTTCTAATTACAAAACGCTATTTATGATGTATTTATCGTGCAACAACATTATTTATATGAGTTTAGAAATCTAATTCTTGTGTGTGTGTGATTGAAATTATGTATCAATATACCTGGATTTTATCTCCCTCTCTCTATATATATTAATGTAATTGATTGTTCAGTTCTTCTGTTATTTTAAGTGAATGTTATAAGCGATCCCAATCCCAAGGAAAATTCATAAACTATTTGTCAGTTTATTTAAGAAACAACTAAGAAATTTAAAATGGAATTATAAATTTTCTCTTGCAGTTTCTTTAATATAAATGTATTCTAATATACTTCAATATAAAATGAAATGCATTAATTCACTTTTGCTATTTATTATATAAATTGTATTCATTTTTTACGCAACAACTAATTTTAATAAGTTAAATAAATTGTGATTATGAAACGCAATAAATATTTTATGTACTTTTTTATAAACTTTTGAATTTATGTTGTAATGAAAAATGTAATTTCATACGAAATAATTCAAAAGCTTTTAATGAAATTCAACGTTGCATAACAAAGCAGGATAAAATCGAAAGTTAACATATTGTATTTACATTTTAGATTAGGAAAAGTATTTTTACTATTGTAATTCTGTAATTTGAAACTTTTTAAAATATTAAAGATAAATCGATTTTTTTTAAATCAATATGAAATGAATCACTTTTAATATAATATTACATTTTTACAGAAGCAATTACAGAATTGCTTAGAAAGAATCTAGATTCTAGATTTCAAATATTTTATTTCACATGATTAAAAACAGCATTTTTAATAAGATTTCAGAGCAGCTGAAATGAAATATTTAATTATTTTTCATACTTTTTCAATATCTTTGGTTATAGTGTTTGAAATTTTGTGCAAAAATAAATTAATATACTTGGTTTCAGATGCCTTTTGAAAACAAAATTTTCAGTTAGTAAGAAATCTTATTTTTATGAATAATATTCTTAAATCATTTTTCATCTTTAACACGTAATATTGCTTTTGAAATAAAATATTGGTAGTTATTACTCCTGTAATTAATTATTTGTGATAGAAGTGTGTGATCTAATATTTCTTCAGCATCAGCGTTGGAAAATTGTGAACATTTTAAAATTCAATTCACTAAAATTGATAAGAGAATTAAACAAGTTACAAATATATTATTTGTATCTAGAGAAATCACAGAACAATACATTTCAAGTGATTAAGGTATTAATTAGATCTCAGATTAAGTCAACCAAATTATCAAAGTCACCAATTATCGTAAATCACAGATGGTTGTTTAAATCACAGATGAATCACAGATGGTTGTTTAAATCACAGATGAATCACAGATGGTTGTTTAAATCACAGATGAATCACAGATGGACAATTATCATAAATCACAGATGATTATCATGAATCACAGAATCACAGAAATACTACTTTTTCTATTTACTACTTTAAATTATTGTAAGACATGAGCATTTAAGTTTTTGTTTGAGACTAATAAATTTTAAAAGTTAAAAACTTTATTTAAGAATATTCAGAATAGTGGTTTTTTCTGAACAATTCCATTAATTTGAATTTTCTTTTTACAAATTCTCCAAAATGTTTCAATAAAAATAAGTTTTCTTTGTTTCCTTGAATGATATAGCTAGATCGATCGGTCCATGGACCTCAAAATTATTGGTGGTAAACGAGGCACCTAGGGTGCGATAAAATGGTCACTTTATTGCTGAGAGCGCTACCTATTGTACACAACCTGCATGTGAGACAGTGTCAGGCAGCTGACTATAATAGGTAGTAAAGGTGCTGAGAAATTACCTCCATAACGGCTGCTAAGATTTCTTTCTTTTTTAAGCAGTAGCCACATTTCCGAAGAAGTGCTATCTTCCCGTCCTAAAGTTCAACAAAATCCACTCTTGTCGTGGACCTAAATGGGTCTTGTTGGTAACATGTGTTTTATGTAACTCATCCAATTTCTTAAGAGGTGAAATATATGTAGATAAAGTAGAAATCGATATCGCAAGTGTTTTTTGTTTTCAGAAGTAATGATCCTATTATTTTTAAGCAATCTACAGATGTTGACCAAAACTTGATCAGGGGTGAGTAAAAAAAAATCCTTCTTATAATCATGCATCTGTTGGAACATCAAAAGAAAATAATTTCTAGTATTTAGATATTTTCTAAAGGAAGAAGTTAAATTGACATGCTTACTCAAAAAATGCATATGAATAGTAAACTCATAGTTTTGTGGTACATTTAAACTTAATTTTTCATGAATGGAATTCGAACCTCTGTGGTTGAAAATGAGTGAATTGTTTTTATTTTTCTATGATATAATTTGCTGTAAAATATATAAAAATAATAATATAATTATTTAAAGGGATCCAAAATATATATTTTTGAAAAGTTAAAACCACATTATACACATTCATCTAAAAATTCAGCCATTGTTGTGATTTTCTGTTTTTCAGTAATATTTTACATAATATATTTGAATCATAGTTATGTTCATGAAATGATTTGAATAATGGGGATTTGGAAAAGGATTTGCTCATGGAAAAAAGATTATTCTTCCCTTTATTTACTTTCTTCTTATCACGCGAAAAAATATTTTTGATGCAATTATAAAAAAACAAATTTCACACAAATGATTTTTATAATCATATACTGTTTTCATGATTTCCAAACTGAAAATCAACACTAATGGGAATTTAAAAAATACATTACGTTTCAGAAAAGATGCTTTTTATTCCAAACCTTTATTTTAATGCCTTGAATCAATAATATTTCTACAAAATCATAAATGTAAAGATATAAATAGAAATTTTTTATCATACATTCTCAGAAACAGCTAATAGAATATTATAATAAAACGAAGCGATGATATCTGATAAAAAGAATACGTTAAACTGATTTTCGTAGAAAAGGATTTGCAAAAAATGTTGAAATAGTTTATAATTTTTAAAAAAAGTAATTTTATACATAAACATATTGATTCATTTGTTTGAGTTATAGGAATGTGTTGAACAAATTTTGAAATTAAAACACAATTTCAAAAGGAATTCTTTCTCTTCTTTTCTATCTTTCTTTGAAACTGCAGTAAATCCTTTATAGATAAGTAAAGATAGTAAATCCTTTATTAGATCGATTAAAGGGATTTATTGTCTATTTTATTTTGTATACAAATTATAAGATAGAAAACACTTTAAAATTATAAAAAGAATAAATAATATATGAAAAGTAATATGTTCAAAATTTAAAGTTAAAAGATCACTGCACAAAGAGGGCGAAGGTGCATTGGTATCGATGTTAAACATAATGCAGATCGTAATAAAGTTAATCGGAAAGTCTTTTAGATCAGGAGTCCTTTTCATTATCTCATTGGTGATCTTATTTATCAGGCAAGTTATTGTAATTATAGTTTCTGATGAATGGAATATATAATCGGAGAGCTATGCGGTGAAGAAAACTTGAGAAATGATTGCCATTCAAATTATCAAGTTTAGACTGGGTTTCACAAACTTTCAAAAAATTATAGAGGAAAAACGTCAGACTTAAATTTCCTCACATTTTGTCTGGTATAGAAGGGAATCTGATGGTTTCATTACATGCCATAAACATTTATTATAAATAAAATGTATATAATATAGTCAGGAGCTATTATTCGTGGTAGAGTCACCCTAGGCGTGAAGACCATTCCATTATATCCAGCTGAAGTAAGCAGGCATTCCGGGCTAAGTCAGTCTTCTCCCATTGGTGCCCCAGGTCCTCGGACCAATTAAAGCTTCTTCCTTTCCTTTACCATAAGTATTTGAGATTTTAAGATATCTAATTTTGTTTTTATACCTTCTAGACATTTTTGGTTTTATGGAGGTGGTGTAGCTTAGCTACATCATCTGGGATTAGAAACAACATAAATAAAATATTTCAAATCGCCTGAATAAATCTTCACCAACAAAAGTACCATAGTTTAAAAACGCTAATAAGATAAATATACTAAAAATATTTTCCCAACAAATAAGAATATACTGTATGTGAATTATTGTTCAACGCCATTGTTAATCATTATTCAACAACTTATTAAAGTATTTCAAACATCTGTAACACGCTTTTAGTAATTTTCTAATATCTCTTTTCAATTTAAATCCACTTCAATTTTATGGTTATAAAATACTCTTCTTGGGAAGATAAGCCATTTTGCAATAAGATTAATAAATAAGAAAATAAATGTCTATTCATTAAACCTCTATCAACTTTTCAGTTTAAATGCAATCCCATTTTCTGGTTATGTAAAATACTTTTCTTGGGAAGATACGCCATTTTTCAATAAGATTAATGAATAAAAAAATATATGTCAATTCATTAAACACCTACCATTCGTTAAGCTTCTACCAACTTTTCAATTTAAGTGCAATTCCATTTTATGGTTATATAAAACACTCTTCTTGGGAAAATAAACCGTTTAGAATAATATGAATGATTAAGAAATATATGTTTATTCATTAAACCTCTACCATTCTAATCACACGGATCTGTGGAAAGGAAATTTCTAGTATTTTAGCCAATAGTGTAGTATGAAAGTTTAAAGCATATATCGCTCAGAAACTGTTAAAATGTTGTACTTAGAGATTTAGTTTATACATGTATTGTTTTAGACTTGATTTTTAGCACCAAGTGTGAAACAATATTAAAAAATGATTCAGTCAATAATTAGAATATTTAAATTAAATTCTAATTATCGGCTAAATACTTTAAATAAATATTATTTAAATAAATAATGAGGAAATAAGTATTAATTAAAAACATAAATTATAGTTCACACACCATTGTTCAATGTAAATAATTGATAAATTGCAATTTATAATTTTTAATGTAATTAGAGTGTTAGAATATTGTTATATTAAAAATGTATAAAAAGTATGCCACGATGTTAATGATTGCAATATTAGTAAAATAGTGTTGATTCTAGAATTAAATTGTCAATTTAATACTATTATTTTATGCTATATTTCTAACTGAAACCAGTGTTTAGTAAATAATTACTTTATTTATTTTTATAGATTTTTCTTATTAAACATTTATTGTTATCCAAAATGCTGATTCCAGTAAAGAAAAGTACATCTCAATGTAAAGAATAATATTCTAAGTAAAAAAAATTTTTTTTCAATCCTTATATTATGAAATTTCAAATCAGGGCCAAAATTTAAAATCATAAATAAATTAATTAAAAAAGTTATGTTAATATTACTTTCTCTCGGCGATACGAAGAATCAATTTTCTTTAACTTAGGAAACCAAATCAAACTATATTAAATGACTTAAGTTACAAATTAATATTTCTAAAAGTAAAAACTCTTTATGTCTGTAACTATATCCGGTTGCTCAATAAATTTGGTTTCGGAGGTATGCTTCAAGAATTCAAACTAATTTATTACGTGAATGCCACATAAAATTTTACATTGTATGTGTGTGTGAATTGGGTAAAATGATATATATTTATATCTATGATTGTATTCAAGTAAAATTTTTATAATAAAAAATATTTAGAAATTAATACAGATGTTAATTTAAATAAAAAATTAACAACTATAATCAAAACTAAATTATTAAAGGAAAACTTATGAAGAACATATCAAATTTAAAGTAAAAACACGAAATAATTTAAAAAAAAAAATCGTTTGAATTTAACAAGAATTCAAATTAAAATAAGAAGTTCATACAAGGTGTTAAATATAGCCGCGTTCTGAAGTATACATTATAAATGCTACAATATCATTGTAAGTTTAGATTGACAGTCGAGTTCGGTGGTTAAATTCACTAAATTCAAAGGCATGCCAAAACGATCAACAGTTGTGCGTATCGCTTTTTATTAAGAGTAAATAATTATATTAATGTATTTGTATTAACTATATATATATATATATATATATATATATATATATATATATATATATATATATATATATATATATATATATATATATACCATTCTTTTATTTTAATGAATATTTAATAACTAAAATACCTTAAAAAATTATTTAAAAAGGAAAATGAAACAAAGCAAAACATCCTAAACATCCTAATCCACATGTTTCATCAGAATATAAATTTTTTCTTCAATTATCCACCAGTCATGGGAAATATTATTTATTAAAGGACAAAATATAATTTAAAAAATATATATAATTATCTACGTAGATAAAATATAAAATTTCACAGTTCCTAGAATTTAAATATTAAAATTTAGTTAGTTGTTTTAATTTCAGGAAAAAATTATTTTTTGCTAAATGTAATGATGCTATTATATAATATAATATTGCATAAATAATATTACATAAATAAAAATAATTTTTAAAAAATTTTCGAGAGGAATACTTATATTTGTTAAAAAATGAGAGAAAACTATCTTAATATTTCTATCGTTAGTTAACTTTACAAAAATGATTTTAAATTTTGAAGTATTTATTTTAATTATAATGTAAAATGATTTTGAAAGAGTTATTAGAAAAAAATTGCTTGTCTTATTCGTTTCCGAGAAAGGCTCTCCAGAAATAAAAAACAAAAATTAAAAAAATAATTAAAAGCAATAAGACTACTATTATTTTTTTTAATTAACTAATAAGACAAATTTTAACTATTTTGTTTCTGCAGCCCATGTACTTCTAGAGTTCTTTCTGCATAATTAATCCTCTCTTAGAGGACCTCAAGCTTCCTTCCGTTTTCATCAAGTGATTGCTCTATATTACTTTTATTCAGGAAATTATTTTCAGTCAATAGGAGCTTTATACACTCACTGTTTGAAAGACGAGGCGCAATTTCTACCATTAATGAAATGACACGAATACTACTTGGGCTTTTCATCTCCTCCAATCAGATTGTCTATTCTCAGGGATTAGAGCCTCCCTTCAACAGCAAGTAACAGCCTCATTACACTCTGATACCTTTCTGCTGCTATTAATTACTTTCAGCCATTAAGGTGGATTTTAAAGTCATCCTGTCAGCAGATCCGAAATTCCTATCTGAAAGGCTGGTATGGAGTGGCGATGGTCGGAGCTTCCATTCCCCTCGGATGTTGTCTTTGAGTCATTATATTTCGTTTCGCCGCCAATGATTAGCGTTTTGAAGACAGCACTTCCTCCCTATTCAGGCGCTCTTGTCTCGTTAGGAAAAAAACGTGGAGTTAAGAGAACTGTGTTGATGACTTTAATTGTATTCCTTTCAAGATGGGCTTCTTCGAGGCACTTGCTAAATGCGAACTGATTACTCCACCTTTATTTTTCTACCCTTTAAAGATTTCATTCTGTAAAAGAACTCTTTCATGCATCATTAACGCAGCAACTATTCAATACCAGTTTTAATCTGATTTAATTGATCTGAAGGATTAATCTTTAATTGAATGATAGGGATTTATTCATTTTTGAAATAAAATTCTTTACTTTTTTCGCTTTTACATTTGTAAGTTACATCATAGTAAATAAGTTTTACACAATTAGAAGAACTCTAAAATTAATTTAAATTAATCGAAGAAATTTTAACCTCTCCATAAATCTTATTTGCTTCTAAAATTATTTTTGTTTTTAAATTTTTTAATTTTATATTTTTATTTAAACTTATTTATACAACATTTTTTGTGATTATATAACTGTAATTATATTATAAAACTATAGTTATATTGTGCAAATTAATTAAATAAAATCACACATTCAAAAATAAAGCACCTTTTTATTCAATATTTTCACTTCATAGACAAATAGATATTATATTCTGGCAAGAGATTAGTTGTTATTATCCAAACTTCCGCGCTAATTAATGAGAAAATTTTTTTAACCATCTAATAAGCAACGTGCACAAATTTTGTCAAACCAATGGAAAATTATAGCTTTTGATTGTGAAAAAGACAATTATTACACAAAAAAACATGATTTGTTCCATTCTATTTAGAAAATATTGAGAAAGCAACTGAAGTTATGTTGGAATGATACCAATTAAATTCAATATAGAATATATATTATTTGAAAATTATGCGGCTAATTTTGAAGTTCTTCAGGCATGCGTGAACGAGAAATAATAAATAGTGATGCATTTGAAAATATGAATTGTTTTAATCTGATAGATGATGTTTAACTGGTCAATTGCAAGAGGCTTAGTACAGAATAAATTTTATAGAAGAGGAAAATGGAGTGGTTGCGAATATAATGTCACATGCTATGATTTTAAATTGGCAGTGCGTAAAATGTTAACAATTTGCATTTGAAAATAGAAATTTAACCTGTACTGTATTCCATTTAACTGTATTCTCTGTATTTGACTATTTTAAATTTATTTATGGAATTTTTAGGTGGTCACAATTCTCTTCGGACTAACAAACTCCCAAGAATAACGTTATGAACTATAATCCTGGATAATATGTCTGCCGTAAAAAATGTTGATCAGTAATTAATGTACTTACCAAATTATACGTACATAGATGGCGGTGCAAGCAAGCCCCGGACTATACCTTTAGGCTAGCAGTTTTGGAATATTTGCTCATCACCAAGTGTCTCATAATTTTGAACCATGCTCATGTTACGAGGTCACACCAGAGCTGGTGCTCTCCTCTCCACACTTACGCCACTCCAACGGAAGGACTTTGGGCGTAATTATTTATTACCGTGGATACACTCCCAGCCCACGGTGCTCCAGCAATCCAGTGAGGGGATTACGTAGTCACCCTCCCAATCACTGACCGCGGCAAATAATGCTTCCCATTGCTGAGCTTAACGGTGAAGCTACTGAGTCACTGGAGCTGAACCAAATGATGCATAAGAAATTCAGCTTTGGATTCTTTACCATGTATAAAATCAGTACTACAACCCTGTGTGGTTCTTGGCCTTCTCAATGAGCTTATTCCATCCTGGCCTGTACTCAGCAGCACTTTTCCAATTAGATGTTCCAATAGTGTTAAAGTCCCTATCAAGACAATCAATCCATCTGATTTTGGGCCTACCTCTGGAACGCTTTCCCATTGGCCTTGAAAGAAAGATTTTTTTAGGGGTGCGTTCAGTTGGCATACGAATAACATGGCCAGCCCATCTCATCCTTTGTATTTCAAAGTATTTGACAACATCAATGTCCTTAAAACTTTTGTATAATTCATGTTTATACCTTCTACGCCATACCCCATCTGTCTCCACGAAAATATGATATCAGTATCTGTAAAAAACTTTTAAATTACTTAATGATGGTGGGCACTAAGTTATTTTTAATATCTCAACGGTAAGAATATGTTAGAGGTTTTGATGCTTCCATGAGTTAAAAAATAAAATACAGCTTTTTAAAGAGGAGCTCGCATTCCAAATGGTGACCACAGAACGTTGCATAAAAAAGTAATGCATACAATTTTCTTCAGAAATACAGAATGAGCGTAAGCCAATTAATCTGAGAAAAAAGAAGAATTTCTGAAAAGCATTTCAGAAATTCTTCAAGGAATTAATGTTAGAGGATTCAGATTATATCACGACACAATACATTATTTCTTCTAGCAAGATTGGTAAATGTGTTTCTTGAACAAAAAACGTATAAAATGATAAAGTTCCCATTCTGATTACTTGATCTAACTATGGATGATTTTCAGCTGTTTTATAACTGGAAAAGAACTCTTATCTTGATATCGCTTTCTTTTTAAGATGATATTAAAGAAGTAATAAAAACATTTTTTTAATTATTTGTAAGAAATGAGTAATTTTATTGACTGTAAAATAATTCTACATAAATACATTGTCACTGACCACGTTGAACTCTCACAACATTTTATCAATGAAGTTTTAAATATCTAACTGTATCTTAAAAGTTTCAAAGTGACCAACATACATTGATTTCGATAACATTTTTCATTTAACTGAAACATTAGTCTAAAGTTTTATTATATTCTAAGGTTCACAATGATCAAATTCTAGCAAAGATAATTAAAAAAATTTAAATATAATAAATTTGCCTTTTTATGCAAAGCCTCTATATTTACTCCCTTTTGTGAAGCGACGGTATCCTTCAATTAAAAAACTTCACTCTGATGGCTAAGAAACGGCATGTTTGTTACTTAATCCAGCATCTTGCGATAAGACCTTATGGCTTTAAAATTTTCAATGGATCAAATGATCCATCATTGATGAAGTGTTGCAAGAAACAGAGAGTACCAGCTCTGAAGTCGATACCGTCACTTTATCTTCATTCATAAACTGCTAGGAGGTAAGCGGTATTCAACGACTTCTGCCTCCAGATGTAAGAAGCCGATTAGATCTTACTAATGACTTATCCCTGAACAATCCATAAAATTAATACTATTTTTTTCCTCGTCTTACTCAATATTTAAAGTATCGTCTGTTAAAAATCTGTCATAATTTGGAATTTTTTTAAAAAAAATGAAGAATACTCTTAAATACTGCAATTAACAAAATTGTATTTTATCTTTTATAGAAGAAATGTTGAAAATATTTAATTGCATTTTATGTACTAAATAAAATGACTAAGATATATTATGAAATTTTCCATGTTTTAGCACATATTAGACAGTTGAAATTATAAGGTAAACAAGAAACGTCTTGTAATTTTTAATGACCTAAAATAAAATGACCAACATAAAGCGTTGCCTATTATTAGTTTTTGAAGTAACCACCATTTTCATTGAGCATCTTTTGCCAATTGGCTCCAACTGTGCAAACCTCTTGAGGTAAGACACGTCATTTTAGACACAGAGAAGTCCGTAAATGATTGGAGCAAGTCTGTTTTATCAGTAAAAGGATTTTCAGCAAACATGAATGTCCAGGGAATAGAAGGGGTATTCATCTGAAAGTGCAACGTTTGGTATTCCTGTCTATGCGTCCTCGTGCTATTAGTCAAGAACAGTATACCATTACGATTAAGCATTACTGGCTCCTTCTTAGATAAGTGGTCACTGTGGACCTGTAATCACAGAAATTGTTCTGTTTCACACATTCCAATTTCTCTGCGTACAGGTCCGTAGTAACCATTTGGTTCACTCGTACCAACTGAAAGATAACCCCTTGACGACTAGTCTACCAGAAACCAGCTTCATCACAGAGGGACAAATAAATGGAAAAGCAAACAACACCGAACGAACTCCATCATCACATCCATTTCTCATAAATATTGTACGAGTTATTATTGATGAATGTATGCTGTGTGGAACAGATTTTAAAACGCCTGATGTTCCTACTCTCGACTGCCTGGGGTCTCAAACAAGAAATACACTAATTTGTTTGCATACTTATTCTTAATTCATTCTTTGAAAATGCAAAAACGGCAAGAGCTTTCTTGTTTACTTTATAATTTTATAGTTCATAAATAAAAATTAATTTACTATTGATTGTTTAAAAGTTAACTCACATTATTTTTTTAAATTTACATCACAGCAAGCTCAGCAATATTATTAGATTGTATTATGTTTATAACATAAAAAATAGGATTCAAATCTTTTAGTTAGTTTAGTGAGTTAGGACGTTATATTTCGAAATTTTACTTTTTAAATAAATAATATCGTGATTATTTAGTTCTAATGATTTTGTACTATTGAAATGCAAGATTATTTTTTTAATAAGTATTTTTCTTATAAATTTAGAATTTAATGTAATCGACTTCTCCAAAATTTTAAAATTCTAAATGTAAACTCCAGTGTTGTTCTACACGTAAGAAAATGTCCTAAGAATATATTATTTATGTTACAATCTTACATGAAACACGAAAAAGTTAAGAAAACAGGAAGCAAAATAAGAAATCTCTTTTCATATTAAAAATTTAATAAAAGTTGCATTTTACGTTAAGTGACTTTTTGAAAAGTGTTCCCTGTCATTCTTTTTATCTTCTAAATATAAGTGTAAGCTTCGTTTGAAAAAGTTTTTAGGCAGAGATCATGTTGCATGGAAATCTGTTGACAAAGGATAAATTTTTTTTTTATTTTCAAAATTGAAAAAATATCTATATTTATTAAGAAACATGATCAATATGTAAATTGTTTAAAATGTCAAAGTTCTTCAAGTAACAATACAAGGAATACAACTTTAAGAGTACACCAAGTAAAAACGCAATACTAAGTATGAATAAAGTATAAAATTTACCTATAATTGTAATTAGTATAATTATTAAAAATGAATATAGTTTATAAAATACTTTTTTGTAATTTAAATTTGTAAACAGTTACCTAATTTATTTTTCAAATACTATATCAGATGGCATTTTGACATTATGTTAATAATATCACTAATTATAGAATTTATATGCTATTAGATAAATTTGTTGTAGAAAAGAAGCTATAAAAATATTTTAATTCTCTAGAAGACTATATTTTAAATCATTCGTGCAGATTCTAAATTTAATAACATTAGAATAGATCTAAAAATTATGTGCAAATTTTATTAGAATTTCTGTTTGATTGTTAACTTTTATTATAATTTGTAAAGTTAATTTATGTAGAAAGAGTTATAGAAAGACTGATTTTTTAGAATTTTTGGGAAAAAGGAAAACTTTTAAACTGGGCAACCAAAACGAATGTTTTTAATGCGGCATCAATTCTAAACAGAAAGTAAGTATGCATCAAAAGTTGCAATATAATTAGGGCTGTTATTTAGTACCACCCAATATATATATAATCGAGAATAAATTTAAAATGTCAGCACTTTCCAAAAACAGATCCTGAATAGAAAAATTCTGAGGTAATAAATATTTGATGAGAATTCAACATAAACTTTAAATAAACACTGAAACAATACTAATCCAAAGGTTAACAATAAGCTACAATTGATTTAACATAAGCTCATCAAAAACTACTAGCACACAAACATGCTATTTTATCTGGAGAAAAAAATAATTATCAGGAACATTCATCTCATAACAGGAAATAAATTAGTTACTTTATTTATAAATGGAATAAAATTTTCTATATATTAGTTAGTAAACATCAAAATGTGGTGCCCCACCCCTTATAAGGAACATATACTTAGAGTAGCCATTTTAATTAATGAAAGCAATCATACTTTTACACAGTTTAAATCTGTGTATTGCTAGAATTTATCATCTGCTGTTTTATTTTTCTCCATCAATATTTGACAGAAAATTTAATTGATAATTTATCGAAACCTATACATTTGCTATTCAAGATGATAATGAATAATTTCAAAAACAAATCCTTTAAGAAAATATTAAAAAATAAATATTTTGTTAAAATATTAAGCGCATTA
The DNA here is from genome assembly GCA_030067965.1 of Latrodectus elegans. Classification (NCBI taxonomy): domain Eukaryota; kingdom Metazoa; phylum Arthropoda; class Arachnida; order Araneae; family Theridiidae; genus Latrodectus; species Latrodectus elegans. Next base: position 36,370,769 of record CM057811.1, on the reverse strand, counting down.
AAAAATAAAATTTATTAAAATATTAAAGTATTCTAAATGAAATTTTGGAAGCATATCCTCAATTTTTCAATTAATACTTTATAAGCAGATGTATTTCATAAAACTGTTATGATTAATAATTGCTACGACTAGCTCATTTTTCAAATACAATGAAATGAAAAATACTGTGATATCTCAGAATTTTCAAAGGCTAAGAGCATCTCGATAAATAATTGCTAAAATATTTTATATATATATATATATATTATATATATATATATATATATATATATATATATATATATATATATATATATATATATATATATATATATATATATATATATATATATATATATATATATTTATATATATATATATATATATATATATATATATATATATATATATATATATATAATATATATATATAAGTAGATATATATATATATATATATATATATATATATATATATATATATATATATATATATATATATATATATATATATATATATATAAACTGCATTTAAAATTATTTCCTTGTAATTTGAAAAAACATTTTTAAAGAAAGTACTGAATTCTTTTATTAGTAAAATTTTATTAAATATTATTTCATTTTCTTAATTTTTGTCTATATAGCTCCTAATATTTCTACTGTATCTTGTTATACCCTACATAACCAGTTGTAACATATCTGATTAAAAAAAGATTTGGAATAAAGTTATAGTGAATTATAAGTGTGTGGGAAAAGGGGACACACACAAAAATATAATTATTATGCAATGTTCTTAAAACCAGAGATTGAAATTTGTTTATTAAAGTATACGTTATTAATATTTAGCAATTCTTTTAACTTTTTTTATTTCAATTTAAATTTCTAATATTTATAGTTTTTATTTATTAAAAGGAAATTTTATCGAAACATTTCTGACGATAATGAATGTGCATTTCGTTTTGATGGAAATGGTTCATAGTATTAGACTGAATGGAAAATTTCATTTTATTATAGATCTTACGCTTTGTTGTGGTATTGACATAATGATTTCGTACATTGCTTGCACAATCGAATGCATTTTATGCGTTTTATAATGACTAGAAAAGAATTACATAACTCATAAAAATACAACGATGGTGAAAAAGCTATTACATTTATCATTACGATTCACCTCTCGAATTCCAAGCTTACTAAGCACTTTAAGCGCGACATTTAATACAGAAAGGAATTCCATTTAGAAAAAATGGTGCCCAAAAAATCTCTTCCAAGCCCTTGACTTTGGTGCTTTTAGAACACAAAAAGACTTCTAAAAGTTCAAATAAGTCACAGATGTTCTATACATTTTGAAAAACCTAAGTTTTGTTGAAAGAAATAAGGACACCTGGGTTCGAGAATTCCAAGAGTGGGAGGAGGTAGTTTTCATAATAGGATTTTTTGGTTTGGCACACACACACACATTGCCGCCAATTTTCCTTTAAATGTTCTGAAAATAAATTTAGCTTTGAATGAAAAATATGATTATCTCAATCATTTTATTGAATATAAATAACTTAATACTAAATGCTTGCAAAATAAACTGCATTTTCATCAAGCTTTAATAAGAAACAAATTTACAAATAAATTCCAAATGAGAGACTTTCCGAATGTATGTTTTATGTATATCATACATCCCAATTTTATTACTATTTATCTTCTTAAGTCATGCATATAAAGCATTCTTTTCCACGGAATTAAAATATTCTTTTACATTTTCAAAGCAAATTCGAAACGCATTGTTCCAAAATGTATTTAAAAACTAACTGATAGAATCAGAGTACATGTGACGCCACAAATTATTTCACAAGAACATATTCATTTTATTCACTGCAATCTTTTATAATTCATTATGTATTTGTATAAGCAGTTTATTTGTTTCTTTCATATATAGTTTATTTGAAATGTCTAAAATATATTATATAAAGTAGAAAATGTCACATACAAACCAAAGAATTTTCTTTCGCTTTCCAGAAATTCAATTCTGAAGCTTTTATAATAATAAAATGCAAAGTATTTTTGCGCTTGTATTTGAATAAATTAAAACACATTTTTTTGTATGAAGTACTTTTACATTCAAAACGTTATTTAATAAGCAATATTATAATTCAACATCTTACATCCTACATTAAAACAGAAAAATTATCATATGTAAATAAACTTTTTTTATGAAAATATTTTTGATATTTTGATGTAAGCCAGTTTGAACAGCATTTTTTTAACTAAGTGAAGAAATGATATATATATATATAATATATATATATATATACATATATATATATATATATATACATATATATATATATACATATATATATATATATATAATATATATATATATATATATATATACATACATATATATATACAAATATATATATATAAATAACATATATATATAAATAATACAAACTCTTATAATACTTATATCATTTATTAACTATTTCTTTTGACATTTCTATACCTAACTTTATCGAGTCAGGATTATTACATCCAAGCATGTCTCGTGGAAAACTTAGTTAGAAATGCACACAAGCCAATTAAGTTTGACGAGAACTTGCAATGAATATAACGAATTAATGTATAACAATAGTTATAGATATAAGTAGTGTTGTAGACTTATTGCTTCGCACACACACAACATGTTTCTTCACTTTAAACAGTAAAATATTAATGTTTTGCTAATTTCATTTGGAATATAGCAAAAGTAATTGGTTAATCGATGGCAAATATATTTTATGTGAATAGATGTGGATTGGATATGAGATGTAACAAATACTGTTGAAATTATCAGGTTTACGAAAATAGTTTCTTAAACATAAAATCTAAATATTAAATTCTTTCTAAATCTAAATATTGAATTCTTTCTAAATCAAACATGTTAAAAATATTTAAAATTTATTGTAATGAAACAAATGAGAAGATTAAATTAAATATAATTTTGTTGCTCAAGCTCCGTTTTATACAGATTTATCAAAATTTACTTATTCTACATTTTCTTAATTTATAAATAAAAGAATGCAATTCTATTAAATTTTATGAAACTTAATTTTATCAAATTAATATCTTCATTTCAAAATACAAAATATTAATTTTAACACGTTATGTTTAAATCATTGCTTAGTTTTAATTTTTACTTAAATGAAATAATAATTATTCCTTTATTTTAAAATGATTAAATTATTTAATTAATCTAAATGAAAACCACTGGCATTACTAGAGTTATCTTGAGTTATCGGTAATAAAATTTGGTTTTCATGGGAATTTTCTAATTTATCTGGTGCATTCTGCGTGTAATATTTGATTAATACGTCATTTCTAGTCCATCAGTTTTATCAACTTGTGATGAAAACCACCACTTTATCACCGCCAGCTGATTTCTAAAGCCCATTCATGAATTCTAAAACACGAATTTTAATCACTTTTCATTATGCAAATGGATCTACTCTAAATTCGTCATCTGGAAGAACAGAGATTATGGTAGATTTATTAATCTTATTAAATGCTTATCTTTTATCTCTTCTTGATAACAATTTTAAAAAAAACTGCAACTCCTATGAGCTGTTATTAGAAAATTAAATTCAATAGCAAATATATATTTGAAATTTATGAGAAACTATTGTTAAAATTATAAGTAATATTTATTAATTTACTTAAATAAGGCAGTTATTATTTATCTGGATATAATAAAATTGGTTTAATTCAGATACTGAATTGCATTACTTACTTGCATATCATTCTGTTCACAATTCTGACCAGTTATTAGTACAAAATTTCACAAAGCTTTGCCTTTAAGTTTAAATAACTGATTTATTTAAACGTAAAGTTGTATTAATAGAAATTTTTGTTCTTAATATGACTTTTGTTTTAGCATTCAATTTTGTTTTTATTTCTTAGATTTTTAATGATAAGGTTTTTATATTTAAATTTTAAAAGAGTAGATTATAACAATTTTTTAGTTTTGGATTATATTATTTCATTATATGATTGCTTCCTTTGTTATATCCATAGATATACTATTAAATTTTTAGTCTCTCGTATTTATAATTATGGTTTATTTGTTAATTTTTATCATGGCACTGTAGGAAATTATTTCAAAATGCTAATTGAAGATTTTTTAAATTCATAAAGGTGAAAGAAATACCTTTTTCGTATTGATTGATACAATAGCTGTCCCACTTGTCTAGTGGTCAGCGTCTCTTACTGCGGATAAGGAGGTCCTGTGTTTGAATCCCGATTCGAGCAGGGATGTACTTTCTCTCTCTCTCTCTCTCTATGTATTCTGTCTCGGTTCTTTCCTTGTATGAATGTGTTGTGAATGGATGCCTACCCTATAAACGGGTACCTATGACATGTGTACACTGAGGAAGTCGGGTTCCACACCAAAATATAGTTCAGTTGGAAAAGTGGAGCAGCTCACCCCATAATGCCAAATTAGTTGGCATACGACAACAACAACAACAACAACATTGATACAATATTTGCATTTTAATGTAATTGTTTCCTTCGTTAATGAGTAAAAAATTAAGATAAAAAATAAAAAATACAAGTCAATGAGTTCCTTAAAACTTTGGGAAATAGTATTTAATTGGTTAAAATTCACATAAACATTTACTTGATTAATTCTTTTAATTTGAAAGTAATTTCACTATTATTCAATGTGCCTTTTCCTAGAATTTGATTCTATCTTTGAACAAATTTAAGAATTAAATTCTCTAAAAATTACACATTTATGTTTAGAAATCTTACACAACTAAGAATTTAATAAGCTGAAAATTTGTTGTTATATTTTAAGATGATTTCTTATAAATTGCTAATATATTTTTGCTATTCTTTAATAGTTGTTTTAGAATCTGTGATGTAGGTTTAACATCTTGCAAATATAAAAAATTTTATAAATATTCCCATTAAAATATTGGTGAATCATAAAAAGTAATCCACAAGACTAAAGAAAGTGTTACATAAAATCATTTATTTAATGAAAAGAAGAAAATGCAAAAGAGATATTAAATGGAAGTTTTCCAAGTCATTTTTTAACAAGATCATCAAATACATTTGAATATCTATCTGAAAATAGGAGCTAACTTATTTAAACCGACTTAACTATTTTTCAAAATTCACTATTTTTCAGTTGATTAATTTCTGTATAATTGATTTTATTAGAGAACTTGTCTTTCAAGTGAATTAATTTATAAATAAGAAATGAATTACTGAATACAAATTACCTGAACAATATAAATACTTTTTACTTATATTTGAAATAATTCGAACATTGTTAGTACGTTTTAAGTGAGTTTCAAGTCTCATTTAATTCATATATCTGCATTAATGAAAGCTTGATTTTAAAAGTTTAATTTTTTATTAAAGTGATCAAAATATATATCCTATAAATAATTTTAAATTATAAAATTAGATTTTAACACTTGATAAGATATCAGATATTTAACATCTTTATCACCAAAAAAATATACAATTTAGAAAGCAAAAGGTTGTCTTAATTTTTTTTCATTAATATTTTATCACAGTTTAAAATTCTATTTCATTAAATTTTTTTTGTTTTGTTAAATTTCTTAGTTACTTACACTATAAAAGCATGAAAAAAAATGTCATCATGATCTCCATGCCCGTGCATAATTATTACAAATCATCTCAATCAACAACTGTTTCCTTGTTGATTTTTATGCCCTATTTTCATGTTTAAGCTGATTTTTTATGTCTAGTTTATTAAAAGAGATTAAATAAATTAGATTTAAAAATCAATTTTTGTTTTTTTCCCCTACTAATCTTTGTTTCACGCAAAACATTATGGACTGTAATATCCGAAGCACCGTATGAGAAATATTCAAACATATTCATATCATTTTGCATGCTTTAATTTAAAATAGGATTAATATATTTAAAATATTTCATGTTTTATTCAAAAATCAAACAAAAATGCTAACAAATTATTTATTTATAAATTAAGTCAATAAAGGTATAACATTTTTGCTATAATAAGTTATCTATGCACTTGATATCAATAAGAATTAAAATTAATATATTTTAATGAAATTTTATATATATATATATATACTTCATTATGATTAGGTAAAATTTAAGTGATTCATCTATAACTTCTAATCATCTTTTTAACCAAACATGGAATGTCAATATGTTGATGATATCTATTTGTATGCAATATTTAACTTCCATTACTCTAAACTTGGTACTATAAGTTTGAAGACAAAAGTATGCTCCAAAAGTATATTATGCCATGCATTATGTTAAGGTAGGTGCAGTATAAATTCTTACAAAATTCATTTTAAATAAAATTAGTGGACAATAGAAGACATGGTATAAAATAACGTGAAAATTATTTTAAATTCTATAGTCACAAAATAAGACATAATATTATAAATGCTTCCAAACTTCAAAATGTTATGTAATTCATCGAAATTTCTAATTGTTTAGTAATGATAACTTTTCACTAGATGTTTCAGTGATTACAAATGTGATTGAAATTAAATTAATTTATTCAAGCAAGTATATTTCTTCAAAATAATAAAAGCTAAATGAAACACTATTCACTATTTTAAGCAGATTTATTTTACGGATTTTTAGATGAAGACTTGGTTAAATTCCCAGAGCTCTCATCTTTTACAGAATAAAGCATCTGTTCAAATAATGATATTACATCACGCGAATTTTCCACGTTGTGAAGCATAATTAGTCTAATTAGTCTACTTCAATGATTTTTTTATCTGTATTAGTTCACTGAAATAAGTATTTTGCTCATTAATGAATAACGTGGTTTTTGTCAAGTAGTTAATTTTTTATTTAAATATTAATTATTAAACACTTTTAATTCAATTACTGGAATCGGAGATATATTAAATATTAAATATTAGACTAGAACGTATATTAGACTGACGTAGAATATTAAATATTTTCAATTTATCATTTCATTTGTAAATGATAAATTGAAAATATTTAATATTCTACGTATACAGAAGAGAAAAATCAAACATTACTTAGTTGGACATATGTGAAATAAATTCATTTGAAATTCTTCAAGGAATACATCTGAATATATTCCCATAAAAAGTAATAATACATAATGCATTAAAACATAAACTAAAATATATTTTAGTAATTATTTAACATTTTAAAACAGATCGCACGGAAATCCTTCCACATCAAGTTCTCTTTCAAATAAACACATACTTGGCCAAATCTCTTGTATCTAAAAATATTCATAATATTATATGAATATGAAGGAAATTGTATTCTGTTAAATTGGTATAATTGAATATTTGTACTAATATACTTTTAGTAATATTTGTTGCAAACTGAAAAAATGATTATATAAGATTTCAATGATCTAAAAATGGATACTATGTTATACTCATATGGAAATATGGAAATATTAAATAAAAATATTAAATAAAAAAAATCTGTCTGCGAAATGTTATTAAATTCATAATATATATATATATATATATATATATATATATATATATATATATATATATATATATATATATATATTACTACTGGTTTTACTGATATTTTAAATTAAATCTCTCAGATTAATTGATTTAAGAATTATCTTATTGGGAAATAACTATTATAACTATAATTTTTAGTTTAATAAATATATACAAATAAAATTCTCTTAAATTTAAACTGAATTCTATAGTTTACTTCAAGTACTATGATAAATATATTATTTTAAATTACATTAGAAAGTAATATACCAAAATCACACGGCAAAATATTATCAACAATTATAATGGCCTTTCCTTATAACCAGACTCTCAATATTTATTATAAATATTAATATGATGTTATTAAAACTGTTAATTATATGACTTATTCCAAATAAAAATTATATTGAAATTTATTTTACTGTACAGAATCAATATATGTCATTTTATCACGTTGATTTTTGGAGCTGAAGAAATTGATTTTCATCACCAGATTAAACTAAGAGAAAGCATTCATCTTAGTTTCTGAGAAACAGAATTTTTTAGTTTTTGTGAATCTTTTTTTATGACGCACACAGTGTATTTAACATAATAATCTTTATCTTTCATTAAAAACTATTATTATATTGTTGAAAAAAATTAGCAATTCAAATGTAATAAATTCATATAATGGTAATTAATAAAAATACTTTAAACAAATTTATTTGCCATATAATTAATTTGATATTTTTATACATGGATAATATTGTGAATATAATGTTGTCATAAGGCATTTTCTTCTTAATATAAATATTTATATATAAATATAATAATATATATATATATATATATATATATATATAATAATATATCTATATATATATATATATATATATATATATATATATATATATATATATATATATATATATATATATACATATATATATATATATAAATTAAGAGAATGTATACTTTAGTGGCGCCATCTATTGCAGGAGTTTAGAGTCGTATTTTACCCTCATGATGGTCTTGTTAAAAGGAGAAACGTACTCTACTGACTTAAATTCTTATTTCGAGCTTGACTTATCCAAGTGTCATAAGTAACAATATATTGATATATATGTGTGTCAGTCAAATATAAAATTTAAATATTAAACATTTATATCAATTTAAGCATTAAACAAAGTTTAATAATGGCAACGACATTTTCAGTATAAGTACATTTATTAAAAGCAATTATTATTATTAATTTAATTTTATGAGTTTTAGAAATTTAATATATATTATATATACGAAATCCAGTGAGAATTCATAAACAACTTTAAATCAAAATATTCCACTTTTGTACTATATCACTTAAGCTTTTACTCTTTTTATATTACAATTCCTAATTTATATGTGAGAGAAAGCAATGATTGTGTATCATTGTGCTTTTTATTTAAATGAATAGCATCATTCATGTATCTTACTGCACTGTATTCTGTAATTTATTTAGAAATCTGATGTTAAAATTTCTAGAACCCACTTTAAGTTCATAAAGTATATAAAACTATAAAGTTGGATTAACTGTATTAAATAAAAATTCTTGAATCACAAAATGCTGCATAAAAAGCTTTTCTGTTTCTTTGGATAATGCATTCAATCAAGAAATAAAAGTTAAATTCAATAAAATAATCTAAATTTCACTGAATAAATTTCAAATACCATTTATCACTTTAAAAGGAAATAATTTATTTTCTATTATTATTTTTTAATATTTTTTAATTTTTTTATTATTTCTAATATTTCGTTAATTTGTAAATGGCTTTGATGTTTTTGAATTTGTTTTGCCATAGAATTTTGCTTATTAATTTTTAAGCGAATAATTCATTTCACAAAAAAAAAAAAAAAAAAAAAAAAAAAAAATATGAGTTTAGAGGTGAACTATGAAAGTATTAAACAGATTTTACTAAAGTTTTTACCATTTAGATTAAAGTTATATAGATTTGTTATGATATTTTTTATAAATTTAAAATTTTATGTTTTACTTAAAAAAATATCTTATTTGATTTCTTTTTTTTCTCAGATAACTATTTAGCATGAAGACAGAAGATAAAATTGCATGCAAAGTATTTACATGTTAAATGATGAAATTTTGTTGTTTTTAAATTTTGATTGTGTAGGCTCTGACCTGGATTCTTCTATAGGATGGTATAGAGTGAGCATTTTGGGATGCTTGAATCTGTCCAGTTGCCGAACACTGAAACGTAATATCTCGGTGATTGTTTCTCGCCTTTTGGGCTTGTGTAATTTCTCGGCACATCTTTTCTCGAAGCAAAATACTGCAGCTTCCTAGAAAGAAAATTCACAATTGTTTTAGTAATTGACTTTGTAAAGAAACACATGCAAAACTGTGACACTCTTGAAAAAGGAAAAATAATTTAATGCATTGAAAATAAAATTTCATTCTTATACATGATTAAACGGGGAGATACAAGAAAAATCACACTAGAAAATATCTAAAAGTTGCATGATAAAATGATTATGTTTTCAATTTTTAAAACTCTTCAGAATTAAATTATAGCTAAAATATTTAACCAATAATTTACTAAAAATCTTTCTAAAAACACACATTGAGTCGTATCTGTGCTAGACATATATTAAACATAACAGCTTTCAAATGAACCTAAAATGAACTATATTGGTTTTACAGAACAGAAGAACACTGCGTTTTGTTTTTTCGTCTCTGAAATTGGCATTCATCTAGAAAATAAAATAGTATATGTGACATGGTCGATATTAATTTCAAACTCTTGTGCACTTAAAGCCAAATAAAATGGCACATTTGAACCGTGTTTATATTTACAACGAGAAACTCCAAATTCTCCTTAACAGTGGAGAATTAGTAATTCTATCCTCTTTTATGTATTCTATGAAATCAAACTGTCTCTTAAAGTCTACAAATTCATCCTCTGAACACTTGAAAAACATCATTCCATGGATTTTCTGAATTTATCGTTACCATTACAAACCGCCCCTCACAAAACCACATTTATGTACTCCACGTTTATGAATCTAAATATCATTGTTTGTTAGATGATGAAAGGGATAGAAATTTATAAGGTAATTCTATAAGGTAATTACTAATAAATAGAAATTATAATTTTTCAGGTTGACAAAATGTCACTGTACATTATCATAAAAAAATACAGTGAAACTTCAAGTCGGTTACTTTTAGTGTTATTGGTAAACTCCTGAAATACGAACGCTTATACATAAGAAGCCAAATCAAGATAATTATGCACATATTTTCTTTTGACCACGCAAATAATTATCATTTGACGTGGATGCTGATCTTGTGTATCATTTGTAATTAATTACTATTAATAGTTTGAGTTTTTTGAATGTCATATTCAAATATTTATTTGACAGACGACGAAGTCAAAATAAAATGATTTCTTTTATCTGAATTAAACCACTGATATTGTTCATCGTTGTGGCGTGTAAGATTTTTGTGAAGTATATTTGATCAACTTAAATATATATATATATATATATATATATATATATATATATATATATATATATATATATATATATATATATATATATATATATGTATATATATGTATATATATATATATATATATGTATATATATATATATATTTATATATATATATATATATATATATATATATATATATATATATATATATATATATATATATATATATATATATATATATATATATATATATATATATATATATATATATATATATATATATATATATATATATATATAATATATATATATATATATATATATATATATATATATATATATATAAGATATATATAAGATTATTTATGGAAATAATCACTTAAGATTTTGGTTACAGTTATTTTGCTCTCCACTTTTGTATGATTTCCTATTTCTTAGAGTTTAGTAAAAGTATGTTAATGAAATTGTGGTGTTTCTGTATTTTTTACTATATGTGCTGGTTGTTCGTGTTTATGCTTTGAAAATATTTAAATCCTGTTATAAAATATCGATGCATTTTTAATTTTGAGCTATACCTATGTTTGATTTCCTTATTTTTTTAGGCCATTTGTACAATTCTTCAGCTAAGATTTTGGCAACGGTTCAATTTGGCACTTCACCTGTGTTTGATTTCGTGTTTCTTATTGTTGAATCAAGGTATGCTAATGAAAAACTGGTGTTTATTTCAAATATATTCTTTTATTGTGTATCTTTTCAATATTTAAATTATTTGTAAAAATGATGAATTTTTCCAATATAGTATGAAAATTCTAAAAACAGAACAAGATTGTGTTCCCCGTGAAATAATTTACAACCTTTCTTATTTTTTAATTTACATCACACAAAAACTTCCCTATATTTTTATTTATACATTGATTCATTATGTTTTATTCAACACATAAGATAAAAATTAAATATTAATCAGTTATCAGTAAACATTCATATGATCAGTATTTCATTATACTGCAGATAGTAAAATCAAATACCAGTTTCTTAGGCTGTTAACCAATTAATTTCTAAACTACTCAGTAACTCTCAATTCTGAAGGAGTAACTAAACAGTGCTAAATTTACGTAAAAGAAGTTTACTGTAATTGTCCAACTAGTGTACATAAATATATAATGTAATATAGAATCAGCAACACCAATATTGAAACAAGTTGCAAAATTGTGACATATCTAGAATTATGTAGGTAAATTACGTATAGATATGTTATACTATTTCCAATTTTAGATAAAATACGTTGTTAATAAGAATTTTGTGATAGAATATCAGAAAAAATTATAAAATTAGTATTCAGTTTGAAAAAAAACAAATGGTGGTTTAATATTATGTTAAATAATAGAATAAAAATCAATGCTAATAAATAATGAATGAATGAATTAATTAATTGAGTTGTTTGATTAATAGGTAAGCTCACTTACAAATTTAGGACATTTTTCAGTATAATAATAGAACGTATTATGGTGAACACTTGAGAAATAAGTCATGTATACAATTACAGTTTTTAAAACTAAAATATTTAATATCTTAAATATTATGTCATTAATAAAGCAACTTATTTTTAGTTAATTTTATGCATGTATATTGCTAGGGCAATTTATAAATAATATTTATACACATTGCTGGTAATCCGCTTGCAAGAGGCTCATTACATACTAGTATTTTAGCTTTTACAAGAAAGTTAAGTAAGACTAAGATTTTAATTCCTTATGTCACAAATATTATTTAGATAGTGAAGAAATTCGAAAAACATTCTATTAAGACACTAATTTTTAGTAAAATGTTTGAATAGAATAGTTTTATTTTTCTAATTACACATTACTTTACTATTATTGGTGAAAATTATACATAAGACAGCTTTATTAATATTTTATAATTTAGTAAGTGTAGGATAATATCTTTCTACAAGTTTTAATAGTCATGAGTAATCATTTTTGCATTCTAAGCAAGATTAATAAATAACAGCAAAAAAAAAAAAAAACTTGATTCCTTTGCTTTATTTTTAAGAAAATAATAACTTTCTGAAGGGAATACTATTTAAATGTCACAATATAAGAAGAGAAAGAAATATTGTAAGAAATCGGAGAGCAATTTTGATTGAAGATGTGATCTTTTCACAATAAGTGAGAAATTGAACATTAGACTTTATCTGAAATGATAGAATTTAGAAATTCTTTTCAAATTCAAATAAGAATTCAAATGTTCTTGAATTCAAAGAATAATTCTAATCTTCAAAATTTATCGTACTCGCATATGAATAGAAATTTAAAAACTTTTTGTCAGTAAATATTCTTTGGTGAAATTAAATTTCAATACATTAGCTGGTCAATATGGATCACATAGATAAAAATATTTATTTAAATTTGTGAAAATATTGTACTGGTATTTAAAAAAATAGTAATATATTAATATTAGCTGCTCATAAGTTAAAAATTGTATGTTTGTTTCCTAACAGGCATTTGCAACAGTTATTTTTAGCGCATAACCACTTTTAAAAATATTTTACGGATATTTTATCAAAACATTCGAATGACTAAAAATAAAAAAAGGAAAATAATCATGAAATAATTTAGTCATAAGTATGGTTCGTATATTAGTTGGATTCTTCGTAAAACAACCATTGTTTTCAGTCTTTCACTGAAGTATTGCTATTAATCTTTAATTTTGTCAAATTTGTGATGACTACTTATTCTTCAGAGTAATTTAAAAATAATTAATGCATGATTAAAGTGATTTAACTTCAATGAAAAAGGTCCATTATTATTGTAAGCTCACATGAATATATAACATTTCAGAAGCCCTTGTTCTAGTATATACATACAAAGAGCTTTCCGCGATCAATGGGGTCTCTAATCACCTTGATCGCAGGGAATGGAAAGCGTTCCATTGAAGAGAATCAGCTTTTCCTAACGTCGCTTGATTGGAGTAGCCGACAAAGGAATAGCTGGATTCATCCGGAGCCAGATAGGAAAGCTTCTCCACCACCTGTTGAGTCACATCACTAACTCAAATGGATATGGCTAAATGACCGACCGCATCTAATCAAACGGAAAGTAAAGGGTCCTCTTTTGCAAACGGAATAGAGCTTTACCATCTTTTATATAATCGTTAGTAATACATTAAATGCAAACTACTAACTTGTTAGTATAAATGAAGTACCATTTTATTGCCTAATCTACAACTAAAGCTTAATTTATGATTGGTTTAATATATGTAATTATATTTAAAGAGTAAATTTGTTTGATAAAAGAAAATTATACATCTTATGTGTCAAAAGTAAAGTTCATTTCGGCTGTAAAGTACTACATTATGTATTCAATACCGTCAGAAATAGATGCGTTGATAGAATCTTTGCATGTAGGCTAGGTGCAATATTGTAATATCGTTTTGATATGGTGTAGAAATATTTGTGTACAGATCACTTTATTCAGTTGTGGACCGTATTGCTGAAAAGTCTGAGTCTTATGAGAATACTCATTAAGATGACTGCTGATATAAAATTCCTACTTTCTCTAAAATATAAGCAGCTTCAACAGCATATTAATCTTTGAAAAATGAAAAAAAAATTATTTTCAAATTTCTATTTTAAATCTACCCAAATTCTTAACAGTTAATCAACACTACAGCACAATTGCTATTTAAAAGTATGAAAATTGATCACTGATTGCAACATGCAACTGATTGCAGATTATTTTTTAGATATTGCATGTTGTGTAAGACATTTAATTAAATGTGAATATTTCAGTACTTTAACAAAGTACTGAAATATTGATGCTTAATGATAAAAAAAAATGGAGCTTATGATAAATATTATTTCACTAAATGTACATAAATATTTATTTAAATAACTATTATGAGGAAATTTGGATTTTAGAAAATATGAAATATTTAAATATAGAATTCTACTTATATGCTTTGTATAATCACCTGCTTTTAGGATGTTTATCTTTTAGCTCTACGAGTAATAGGACTGAAAACATTTTACCTAGTATGGAACTCACAATGTGTGACTTAGTAGCCTTGCAAATGCATTTTCATAATTTAGAAACAAGGACTAAGAAAAAGATCTCTAGACTTGGCCGGTTACCCCCAAAGACATCATTTCCTATTGCTTGTGACCACGGCATATTTAACGTGTTTCAGCTTTTTTTATGAGAACACGATAGATCTCCAATTGAGTGGGAATGCAAACTTACTACTTTACGATGACGAGAATTAGCACTCCAACCAACCAGGCCACACATTTATATAAATGCGTTCACTTGGGTAAATAATGAATTGTATTAATTTTTAGAGTTATGTGAATAGAATACTGTAAACTTCAATTTCTAAAATATTTTTATAAATTGTTATTTTTTTGAACATTGATTTTCTTACTAAGTCCTCAGATGCTAGAAAATGTTCATTTTGCACCAAAATATAGTCTTTTCGTTGAATTTTAAGTTCATGAAATGGTTAAAACATCCCCACTTTTAGAACAGTTAGTGTAAATTAAGAACACAAATTGTCTTAAATAATGTTTCCAATATTCCGCACAAATTAGGAAAGCTTCATACATGTTAATGTACTCCTTTATATTTTAATATTAAAGTGGAGAAGTGATATACCTTCTTAGTATTGACTGTTTTGTTGATATTGTGGGTGTTAACGAAATTAATTTATAAAATTTTTTATATTATCTAATATATATCTTTACTTATTTCTACTTTTATGCTTAACATGATAAGTGAAATTTCTAATATATGAATTCATGAAAAGTAATCTGAATACAGTAGGCTAACCTCAAATTCTTAGTTTAATAAAAAGTTTAAAACTTTTTGTTTTGTTGTTAAACTAATAACTTTGTGAAATACAGGGTGTCCCAAAACGACCGCATAAACTCTGCACAACAAGATTCCTCGTCGGGAGTACATAAAAACTGCCCAAAGAAGCGTTCTTGTATGATCCCTAATTTGCGAAAAAAATACAAAAAACAAAGTATGACGTCACTGCCGATGCAAGGAAAAAACTCTTTATTGAACACATCAATAATAGTATTTTTATATCTTTCTAGACGATAATGTTTAAAACGTTCACCGTGCATACGGCGTCATGCATGCGCGCGTGTCATGGAATGACGTTAATTCGCCGGTGAACTGGTATTTAAAAGGCTGCATCTTGCAGCTATCAGTATTCTTCGTATGGTGGCCAGGTATTCCGTTCTGCGACATGTATTTGATGCACAGCCGATGTAATGGAAATGCCTTAGAAACTACTAGGGAGTATGTCCGTCGATATCCACTGCATATATATGGTGTTCATATGCTCAATAAAGTGTTTTTTCTTGCACCGGCAATGGCGTCATTATTTGTTTTTCGCATTTTTTTCGTAAACTATGGATCATACAGGAACGCTTCTTAGGGCAGGTTTTATGTACTCCCAACGAGGAATCTAGCTATGCAGAGTTCATGTGGTCGTTTTGGGACACCCTGTATAAAATAATTGCATATTGTATACCGAAATTTTTAATTCGTACGTAAAAGCAAGTTGATGGTAAATTTCAAAACAAATTTGCTTACATGCAAATCTTTAATAAGTCATTTTGAACTTTTATGGTATTTTCCGCAAGCTTTACCATCACTAAGAGTTTAAATTTTTTATAATTTTATTATTATGTATATTTAAATAATTATAAGAGTATAAATTAAATCTAATTGCTTCTAAAGCGCACAGTATTAATTAATTTCATATATTCTGAGTATAATTATTTATTACTGTACAAAGTATCAAATTTAAACTAAGCAAAATATATTGATATTTTATTTTTCTTCAATCGAAACAAATTTGAGTTTCATTGCTTTAGATGATTTTATAAATCATTTAATACAATGAATATAAGATGTCAATTATGCATATTTTTATTCATGTTTGATAGACATATTTTAAAAATGCTTTTAAACTGAAATAAAAAAAAATTAGTAAAAATTTTTAATGAAGATTTATTCCAAGATAAATTGTGTAGTTAATATTAGACTTTAATATTAGTAACCGAAAGAAGCATTTAAACTCTTAGAAATGTTAATTGTATATCATGAAATGAAAGAATACTATAAGATTGCTCTAAATTATAGTTCTAGAAGTTTTCACTTCTATAAAAAATGCATCGCATTTAGAATGCATAATGGAACAGATAGTTTCTAAAAGATATCGTACTTTCAATAATCATTGGATAATATGACTCTTAACACACTCTAGTCAATGAAATATTTTAAATAATTTTTCTTCTAATCAGTCAAACATGATTTTTGGTTTGATATTTTATAATAAGTTTATCCTTTCATTTATTTGCTCCTGGCTATCGTAACTAATGTTGGTTTTATTTAAAATGATTTAGTTATCAAAAATGATTTTTGTGATAACACACTAAATTTCTTTCAACGTACTGTATAATTAGTAGCTTAAACACATTTCGTATTTTTGTATTATAACTCAAGAAACATTCACTTCTGGAAAAATCTATTATTACCTATGATATTAAAGTACAAAAACTATTATTTTTTAAGAACTGAAGGTAAATGTTGAATTCTAAGCTATAACACAAATCATCATCTAAATAAGACAGGTGTGACAATATAATAATATGCACACTAAATTAAGCATAAAAAGGAATATAATCATTTCACAAATATATTTTAATAAATAACATTTTAATATGCATTTGTCAATTGAATCACAGTTATTTAATCATTATTCTTCACACGTTTCATTAAAAACAACACAAAATAAGGATACTATTTTTATTCGTACGAATAAATTTCCAATTTGCCTTCTCTATTATTACATTGAAGATGAATTTTGCAAATGACATCTTTATCAATAACCACAAATAATAATGCAATTATATAAATTAACAGATAATGTTCTATTTCAAAAGAGTTTAAACATTCTGTGTCAGAATTTTGTATAAATACTCTTAAAGACTTATTATCAAGAAGCATTAACTTGTCAAAATATTGTGTAATGATAACAAAGGAAACTTTGCCCCAAATCCTGACAAAGCCTTTCAAATTTGATGGGACACACACATAACTTCCTGATTTTAATTAAAGAGAAATATTCTTATTCTAGTTAATACGAATGCGGCACAGGCGATGAATATTTGACACAACCAAGTGAGATGCACTTTTCAAACTAATCCATTATGGCGAGCTTGAAATAATAAAATCAGCCACAAGGGCTATAGGTACAAATGGAATAACTTTAAGGCACATGATTTCATTTCCTCACACACCAAGCTTCTTTTCCTCTCTGCGCCACAATCATGTGAAGGAGAATAATTCCTGTTTCCAGCGCCATGAAATAAATGATTCAACAGAATCCGTTGAGCAAGGGATAAATTTGAGGTGCACTCAAAATGGGCGACGCTTTGAATTAAAGGGCAGTGGGAAGCATATACAGTGGCCGTAATTATATCTGGCTTCCTATGTGAAGAGGTAGGCATTAGGAATTACCGAATCGAATTAAATTTCAAAATGGAACATTAAAGGTGTCTGAACTACCTAAACTTTAAAGTACTTATATAGTTACGGTTAATATATAATTCATGTTCTGGTCTCAACCAATGATTTATAATATTCGGAATAAGCATTTAGACGGTTATTCAATAAAGAGAATGTCACAGAATAAATTCTTCTTCAAATTATGTTAATTTCAAATAAATTAGTAACTGATATTGAGATTATATTTTTTAGTTATTATTGAAAACTTTATATAATTTTGGTCAAACTTGAAGATTTTATCAGTGAATTACATTTATGATATAAAATTTATTTACAAATGTCGAAATATGTATGTGAATAAGTTCTTTACTGAATTAGATGAACTAAATGTATAAGACTAGAATCACTAGTAAAAATATTATACAGAATTAAATGGATCATTCTATTTATAGTTTCATTCTTTAGTGTAAAACTGTTGAATCCGTTGTTGATCTGTAAAAATATGAGTACAGTTTTACACGCTTAACACTTTCTTGAAAATATTATGCCTTTCAGCCTACGTACCATCAATATGAGTTTCGATTTCATAAAGCAGCTTGTAAATTGCGATTTTGCAAACGATTTCTTTCTAGATCATTTATGAGATTTATTGCCAATTCTTCACAAAATTCATTCTTAACTGCAAAAATTTAACTATCAAAAATCTCAAACACTTTTATTAGTTTTTGTAAATTTCTAGTAACAGATTTTGTAATGAATATACTTTTTGTTCTTTGCTTGTCAACAAATATTGCGAAGATAATAAAATTTATCAAATTTCAAAGCATTGATAGATTTATAAAGTATTCTTTTTTTTTTTAACGGCTATTTAGCATGTTAAAATAGGCAACTTTTGTCCTGATGTCACAAAATATGAATTATATGATTCAAAAAACAAAGATGTGACATGGAAAGTTATGCGCAAACTATGCTAAGTATCTCTTCAGATTTTTTGTCACCATTTTATTTAAGTTAAAACACTAGGTTGACTTTTGGATGCTTCTTAATTCATCTGTAACTGCAGCTAATAAGTAATACGAAATTGTTAACTTGAAAAATTCATTATTAAATTATTTCGTCTGGAAGCTGACCAGTTTTAAATAATTGCGTGCAATCCTAGAAGCCCAACAGAAGAATAATTCTACTCAGTATATTTATAAATATCAGAAGGATATTTTTATGCTCTTTCTTCTAACAAGAAAATGTGTCAGTAAATAGAAGGATAAAAAATATTTCTTAACTAACTCAAAAGTGTCAAACAATGAAAGGAAAAATTTCCTTAAAAATCTGAAATGTACATAAAACCCAACATTTGGATACAAGAACGCTTGGTCTCACCATTGGTACTATAATTCATAGAAAACATTCATTATTTCTTATTTAGTCTCTAATGTTATTGCTTTCTTTAAATTATTTCTATTTTAGTAAAAGCAATTTTTAAATGCAGTTTGAGCATTATAATAAATTTCTGAAATTTTTTTGTGCACAAAAACGATATATATTAAATGAATCTGCCGGCCAACTTGTCTAGTGGTCATCGTGCCTGACTACGGATAGGTCCTGGGTTTGAATCTTGGTTCAAGCATGGATGTTCTTTCTCTCTCTATAAATCCTGTCTTTGTCCTTTCCTTGTGTGAATGATATGTGAATGGTTGCCTACCCTATAAACGGGTCCCTATGGCATGTGTGTGTACTGAAAAGTCGGACTCCACACCAAATATGGTTCAGTTGGAAAAGTGGAGCAGCGCACCCCAAATTGCCAGCCTAGCTGGCACACGAGAACAACAACAACATCAAATGAATCTAAAAAGTAATCATTAAAAATCGTTAAAGTCCAAATCATTCTGTGCAGATAAAGGAAGAATTTGTATTCTTAATTGCCATTGAATTATGTATAAATATTATAACATTCTTTTATGTATACAGTTTAAATGCTGTTCTTATTCCAATATAAAATCATTTTCATAGCAACAAATATATAAATACAGGCATGTGCGAGTATAAATATATATGTGTGTAAGCGTGTGTTTCCTTTAGAATTTTATAATGCTTTGCTTTTTTACTAAATTTAAGAACACAAATGTATATGGTACTGTAATTTGTTTTTCAACCTTACTTAAAGTTATTACACGTGTCTTATTTAAATCTTTTCAACGGCTTCAAGCAGTTATCAGAGAGCCACCTTATTAAATACGCTTTCTCTTTAAAACACAATATGAAATATATCTTAGAATCCTATTTTTTATAACACACAGTAAAACAATTATTTTATATAGATATGTAAAAGTGAATATTATTAAATATTTTATTAACATAAAATTTCACTTGATGTTTTTTAATGTAACAAAGAAATATAATTTTCAATTATTTTATTATTAAAATTTTAAAAATGCCCTCAAAGCTGTTTTGTAAATTTAACATATGAAATTGAATATTTCATTATACAAACTGAACCTATGACGTATTCCCATTAGAAACTATAGGTACATTTTTATAATGAAATCCTAAAGAAAATCTTTCAAATTTTTAAAAACATAAATTTTAAAAAAATTAACTTTGATAGTTATATAATTGAATATTTTGCAAAAATAGATTATTTTATTCACAACTCATAATAGTAGTGATTAATTAATTCATATTGGTCATTTAGCAAATGGTATTTGTAACAAAAAATTCGCAAAGATAAAATAATTTAAACATAATTTAATTACTATTTTCTATACAAAAATGTGTATCTTCTATATTAATTGTTTTTATTTTCTATTCTAAGAAATTTCTTGAAAAATATAAGTTTTATTAAAATTTCTTTGTTCGAATAAAAGATATTTTAAGTGATTAATTAAAGACATATTGAATATTATATATTCAATTTTAAAACCATAAGTATTGAATATTATTTTAGTATATTATATTGAAACCAAATTGTTTTTCATTATTTCCGAGCCATTTATAAATTGTTTCTAAATTTCTAACAAGAAAGATAAGATTATTTATTACTATCGAAACTATAACCTGTAAAATATTATATGGCAGTACCTTTAATAACAAGAAATGGTTGTTGGTGAATGTGGAGTTTTTAATGAGGTTTAAATATGATAAGTTTGTAGGAATTGCAAAATCTCACTTTTAATATCAACAATTAGATAATTTTTCTCTAATTATTAATAATTTTTAGGTTTTAATGTTTGATTATTATATTCCTGATATGCAACATTGGTTACTTGTGATTCATATTGTTTTGTTACAATTTGTAAGAACATTCTATCTTATTGATGAAAATATCTATAATTTATAAATGAAAATTCATTATAATGCATCATTTTGCAAAATATTAAAATATATAATTTTTATTACGTAGTGATATTACTCTTTAAGAAGAAGACAAACTAAAACTACTTCCGGAAAAATCAAAAAATATGTGTATACTAACTTTCCTCATTTGTAAAAATATGTTTCATATATCAAAACATTTTTACAAAAACAAAAACCTTCCAAGATATATTTCTTTCTTGGAAAGAAACTAAACACTCACTCTTTTATTTGAGAAAATGAGAAAAACAAAACTTTCAAGCACAGTTCGAAAGAAAATATTTGTCAACAAACACACATTCTAATAAAAAGTTGAAAAAGAAACTTGCAGCTAGTAGATTACACATCTTCCAGAGTTTTCTTTGCTTGTTTACAGGTATTCTATGTTAATATTCAATTAAGAATACGATCATTTTTTACAATAGTATATAATATTTTAAATTTAAAACATAAATTGAAGTATTCAATGCTTATTTTGTTGTTGGGAAGATTTCTAATAATTGCTACAGGCATACAGTTGGCATTATATGAGTTAAATAACCAATTGCAAAAATGAAATGATGATTCCATTTAATATATTTAATGTATAAAATAATAATTTAATATATATATATATATATTATATATATGTATGTGTATATATATATATATATATATATATATAATATAATATATATATATACATATTATATATATATGTGTGTGTGTGTGAAAAATATGGTAACTTTGTTTCTTTATAAGTAGAACAACTTATAAAAATTGAAAATAATTTTCTAAATTAACTGAGTTCAAAAATACATAAAAGTAATATTGTAGTAATTTTGAAAAATATATTACTTACAATAGATAATATTTTAAGTCTTTTCTTGTGATAAGAAAAAACAGAAATACTCTTTTTCTGTAGACTAAATTTTTTTCATGCAATTTTTAAACTATCAATCATCTATGTAATTTGTCAAATTTGTTATAAATATTAGTCTTTTCATAGTAGCTTAATTATTTCCTATCTATTTTCTTCCACCAAATTTAATTTAATAACTGTATTGATAAAACAAAAATCCACGTGTTTATTGAGCAATTGTATTAGAGACATTATTAAAAAATATTTTTTGTATGACTGAAATTCAAGCAATTATGTTTTAATAAGTTATTAAAACATCATTATTTATGAATAGAATTTATTTGATACCTTGAAAATTATTTAAATAAGAGATGTTTATTATTTATTACCATTTGCACAGCATTTGGCTGTAAGAGATTTTTCTGGTTTTGTTGAGTTTTTCATACTTAAGAGTAATGTCTCAGTTATTAATTTTTTCCTTAATTAAAGAACTACTTGTAACATAATGTCATAATTAAGTTAAATAAAAGCAAAATACTCTCTTTTCATTTACAAAGTTTAATTAAATTGATATTTAACTTGATGAAGCCCAAAACTCAGTTATTGTATTTTTAGATGCTGCTTTCTTGTAAAACATAATTTGATTGCTAAGTTTATGAGTTTATATAAATTATTAAACTATAAATTATATATATATATATATATATATATATATATATATATATATATATATATATATATATATATATATATATATATATATATATATATATATATATATATATATATATATATATATATATATATATATATATATATATATATATATATATAGATAGATAGTGATGCTCTTATGTGCAATCAATAATGATGTTTACCTTTCTAGTTCTTTATTTTCATTATTCTAACAATATTCTGCATGACCTAACAGAGGGTTGGTTTGACGTCTAAATTTGAAGATGACTATCGTGTTAAAAAAACATTAAACAAATGGATAGGTTCAATGTTTTCAGGCTGATGTGTTATAGTATGAAGAGAAAGGTATAAACTCAGATATTTATTTGGTATTTGAAAGTAGTCTAAAATTAAAAGAAGATTGATGGTTTAGTGGCATTTTCTGTTCAACCGTAAACAGATTGAAATAACTTAACTGTGCATTGAAAACATATTCATCATATTTTGCAATGTGAGATAGAAAAATCAAATTATTATTAATGCATTGTGTTAAAAATAACAATCGTTTTAAACCAAAGCCAATTATTAACATGTTATATAGAAATGTACTTAATTTTCCTAAAATCTAGGAAATCACAAACATTAAGTTTACTATGTAAGAAATAGGGATAAAATACCACTAAATACTCCCATGAAATATAAAAATTGTAAGGGCAAATGACCATGATATGTTCTTGTTCCTGTCTTGTCCAGTACAGTAGTTCAAATGGAATCAAATTGATATAAAAGTGTTCAAGATAGCTCTGGTCACATATAACTTCCGATGAATAGAGAAATTGATGTGGGGGGGGGGACGAAATGGATCCTGAAGAGCTTTGCCAATGTGGCAGAGCAACCGATGATATGAATGACCGTCATGTATATACTGTGAGTGATTCTGCTACAAGCTACAATATCATTAGCAAAATAGATTGATGCATTTCTCACCACATACTATATTAGTTCCTAATTCAAAACCGAACGAATTTCGAATCATAAATAAATTTCTTGAACACTTTTTTTTAGGATTTCACATCTTTTTTCAGCAATCTTTAATTTATTATCTGAATGTCATAGTTACACATAAGTAGACAAATTGAGAAATAATAACTTAAAATAACACACATACAACGTTTATTACTTAAAACAACATAAAAAATTATATAACAAATATAACGTAATATTAATTTAAAATCAAAAATAACGAAAATGTGACTATTGTATAATAATTGAGCATAAATACGAGATAAATTGATGTCATTGTTAATAAGAAAATAAAATAAATTGCAAGCTGCGCTTATAAATTTTTACTGACTTCTACATCAAAAATATTTAACCCTAAATCAATTTGCTTTGAGAACATGAATTCTTTTATATCTCGAGAATTTTCCTTAGGAGAGAATTTCTTTCATTTAGGTAAAAATTCCTGGAATATTTCCATATTCTTCTATCCCTTGTTGATTAGAGTGGAACGATGGATTGAGTATTAATATAAGTACTATTTTCTCGTTGGTTCTGTTTTCTTTACACAGGCAGTTCATTAAAGATATTTGATTAAACAGAGTTTTGTATTGTTTACGAGAAAAAAGAGAATAAAAAGTATTTTTTTATATAATTGTAATATTAAAATAGAGAATAAAAACTAGGAATTACTAGGAAAACTAAAAATTGTAAAAAAACAATTATTCTATCGGGAAAATTTCTTAGGCATATTAAATAGTATTAGGTAAATAGGGAAATATTTTCCTAAAAATTGCAGTTATATTATTGTGCAAAATGTATTTATTTGTTAGAAACTTTAACTGATCTATTATTTAATTTTATCAGTAATTTAATAATTTTAAATATAATTTAATCGTCGAATTTTAATTCAAAGTTTCTAAAATTTAATTAATCATGTAGATATATTTAAGTTAAACTCACACATAGAACAAAAATAATATTTTGGCATTAAATAAAATACAAACCCAATTCCATAAATATCGTTTAATAGAAAGAAATTAATAAATATTTTAAAATTATAAAACGTGACCTGAACTTTCAAATCAATTATATAGATCTTATATAGAAACAAAGAATTAAATATATAATTCAGTCATATTAATTAATTTTAATATATACTTTATATTGTGCGTCAATTATACAATGATGGTTCTACTTTAGTACTTGATATCTTGCTAGAGGTTTTTACACTTTAATCTATATTGTTTGTAAAAAATGATAGGAGCTTCATTTTTTAAAAATTGCAATTCTTGAAAAAAATCAAATGATCTCTATCATCATTTAGAATGAATTAGTTTTTTCTTAAATAATTTATTGAATATAAAAAAGAATATATGAAAGTATTTTCCCAAATCAAAAGCTACTTTCAGACACAGAAATGTATAAATCAAATTTCGGAAATTATTTCATATACAGGAAAACAGTGAATCTCCTAGTTGTTAAATGCTTAATTATTTCGTGCCACAAATGATAGATTATGATTGCATTGTGGTTTTAAATTTTAATTCTCGGACAGGTTAAATCCACGTTTTTGGTTGAAATATATTATTTAAAAATATTATGAAAAATATTGTAACAAAAATGCATGTAAATAATTACTAAAATATTCCATTTTTCACATTTGCCCTTTCAACTTCTAAAATTAATACTATTTTTTATAATTGATCATTAAACACAAATATTAGCAATCTAGTATACCTAAACAGCAAGTTTTACAGTAAATACAAAGATGTTTTACTGTCTTCTGTTGTTATCTTGTGAAAAGGCTTGAAGTTTTAAATAATAATTCAAGAAATATAAAAATATGTTGTCTGCTTTGAATGCATAGCAAAACGTTTTAGGATTCAAATATTGAATTCACTAATTCTATTCTTTTAGTAATTTATATACTAAGCTTCTGTAAATATTTTAGGCTATTTTATAAACTATAAATGACAAAATTGTAAAAGATTGAAGAATGCAACATAATATCTCTTCATATATAATTGAAACGTCGCCTTGAACATTTTTCATATTTGAAAGCACTGAAAGAACATTTAATGTATATTGAAATTGATAACATATCAAGTTATTTGATATTCTATGATTAGTAATTAATTCTGAGATTAAAAATAGATAAAATCTAGGTTTGATGTTGATTTTTCTATCAGTACAGATTTCATACGTAAAATTTATTGCAGTATTTGTTCACCACTTTTAATTCATAACATACTCTTCAACTTTATTACAGCAAGTTTGACAGCTGCAGTGTATCTAATATGTATTTAATTTGGTGCTTAAGATAGTATAAGAATCTTAGATAACGGGATTTTTTGATCAACCGTGATTTTGAATTTTAATAATTTTAAATCCGAAATGGTTAAAATAACCATAGATAGCTACTACCTTCAGAAGCCACTACTTCCATTTATTGACAAAAAACACTGCAATAATGCTCATTAAAAAATGAGAAAATATAATATGAGCAGGTCCCGGTCTAATTAGTCCCTCACCTCAGAACAAAAAAATGGCGGTTGATGACAAAAAAGGCAAACCAAACCGATCCAAAATTTTTGACTACTGTGTGCCATTCTTTTAGCTTTTCCTGTGGTGTTTATATATATATATATATATATATATATATATATATATATATATATATATATATATAGTTTAAATTTAAATTTACTTTCTCCCTAAAACTTTTTCTTCATTAATTAGTTGAAATATTTTTAATGAATAATTTTAATAAAAATATATTTATGTTTTGGAAAACTTGAAGTGAAAAGATTTTTAAAAATAGTGAAACTTTATTTCTTATATTAATTAATTTTTGTGAATGTCTTTCAATTGAAGATTATTTGTTTTTCAAATTATTTTTTGAAGCAATCACACAAATGCCAGTTGATTATTACTTAAAATGTTTTAAGATTAATATTCCTTCAAATGAAATTCATTAAATGCAAAAGAAAATAATGAGCTAATGTAATCCTCCCAAATTAAAAGGTTTGTTTTATGTTTTAGATGTTAAATTGAAATAGGAATATAAAAAATTAATTTAAGTAAAAACACAAGCATGTATTCATTAGCGCTTATTAAATATGGTAACTCAGAATCAGAATATAGCTTAATAAAATACGAGGGTTGCTATTTATATTTCTGGCCTTGGCAACAGTAAGTATTGCTAGGCGACCGAAGACGATTTTAATCGAAAGTTTGATACTTTTAAACATAAATTCAGCAGACGATTTACCATTATAGCTTTATTTGTGTTGTTGACAGTAAATTGAAAAGTTCTTCTCTGTCAAAAAATGGAATTGAATCGTGAACATTTTCGTGCCATTATTTTTCATAACTTTCGACGTGAATTGTCAAGACAAGAGTGCTTCGATGAACTTAATTCTTTATACAGCGATAAAGCGCCATCCTACAGCACTGTAAAAAATTGGTATAACGAATTTAATCGTGGTCGATGTTCGATCCAGGACGAATCCCGTGCAGGTCGTCCAAAATCCGTTGTTGTGCCAGAAAAGATCAATGCTGTGCGTGAACTGATAAAGCAAGATCGTCATGTGACATACCGTGAGATAGAGGCGTCTTTGGACATTAGTATGACTAGCATCAATAAAATATTGCATGAACATTTGAGCGTAAAAATTTGTTCGCGTTGGATCCCGCATAATTTGACAAACGCTAAAAAAAAGGCTCGTGTCGATTGGTGCAAGGAAATGTTGGAAAAATACATTCAAGGTACATCAAAGGCTGTGTATAACATCTACACAGGTGACGAATCATGGATCTATGCATATGAGCCGGAAACAAAACAGCAGTCAACTGTATGGGTCTTCCAAGACGAGGCAAAACCAACAAAAAGTTGTTCGAGGAAGAAGCACATCGAAACAAATGATTGCCTGTTTCTTCGGCATTAACGGTCATGTGGCAACAGTGGCGTTAGAGCAACGCAGGACGGTCAATTCTGAATGGTACACGACCATTTGTTTGCCAGAAGTCATCGGAGAAATTCGAAAAAGCAGAAGAACAGGCGAATCATTCTTCATCATGACAATGCGAGCTCTCACACATCGACTCAAACAAAGGCATTTCTGACGGAGCGAAAGATCGAACTGATGGGTCATCCGCCGTACAGCCCTGATTTGGCACCCAATGACTTCTTCTTATTCCCACACATCAAAAATAAATTACGTGGACAACGATTTTCGACCCCAGAAGAAGCGGTTGATGCATTCAAAACGCATGTTTTGGAGTTACTTCAATCGGACTGGAAAAAGTGCTTTGAAAATTGGTTCAAACGCATGCAAAAGTGTATTGATCATCATGGAGAATATTTTGAAAAACAATAAAACCAATTTCGATCCTACATATTTGTTTTTTCATTATTAGGCCAGAAATATAAATAGCAACCCTCGTAATTATCAAAATATTAAAAGCAACCAAAACTTTGTTTTCCTTCTTGATTTCTAAATTCCAATTAAAATGTACTTAACGCATGATCGATTTGTTTTATGAGAACACGCATGAATCTCATTTTCCCTTCCGAATATCCCTCTCCAAAAATTATCCTCATTTAAGGGAAAAATTCCGAAAATATCCCATTTGTTTTTTTGTTTTTCTTTCCTTTTTATAGTCCGGCGATTAACTGCTTATTTTGTTTGAGGCATTGGTTTGTCTGATATCATATTTATGAAGTTTCGACGAATTCGCTAATGACTTTCTTTAGAGAATAATTTCTTAATATTAAGTATAAACTTTTATTAAAATGAATTTTAATATTTCAAGAAAGCAACTATAAAAATAAAGCTTATTTTATATTAGAAAAGTAATTTCTAAAGAAAATTATATGTTTATTAAAAATTAAACTGCAAAATATATTTTTTCGAAGATAAAAATGTGAAAATTCTTAGATTTTTACATTAATATATTGTTAAATTTTTAAACGACTTATAATAACAAGAAATATGTAAGTAATTTGAATAGCTATTGTGATTTTAAATTTTATCACGTATTAAAATTTATTAGAAGTATTCATGTAATATTTGATTCGCTAGCTTTAAAATTAATTAAATAGAGGGCGTAAAACTAATTTCAATTTTACTAATTAATTTGTGAAATTTGTTACGTTTTTTAAAAATTAAGATTAGATATCCATAAAATCAAATATTTTTATACAATTTAAACTATAAGTCTTTAATATTTTTTTTAACTCTAAAATACTTTTGATTAATTAGCTTTATTAGTGGATCATTTTTATAAAACCACTGTTTCCATAAGTGATTACATCGACAGAAATACTTCTCCAGAAATCAATACTTTGCCTCTTATATAAATTCTAACAATTCCTCTTGCTTAAATACTCAGAATTTATATTTATTTGTTATTTTAACCTTGAAATGTTATTGAATTTAGATATTTTCATTTTTGGCTAGTTAGCTTTAACATGTAAATTATATTTTTCTGAAAAAAAAAAGAAAAAAAACCGCATTTGTCTGATGATTTATGCAAGTATATTATACAACTAATATTTTATATACCATAAAAATCATCAACAACTAATGGAAAGGTTCCTATTTGTATTAAAGTACACAATTCAAAGAAACCAACAAAAGAAATCTTTTCTGTCATTTTTTGAGCCTTATTGAGCACATTTTTGAAATTGTTTTAGATACAGAAAAATTTATTACATATTTAAAGGACAATGTGGATGTAAAACATAAAAGATACGAAGTATTTATAACTTTTCAACACAGTTAATGCACGTTAATGTACCCACAATATAACCTAAATTGTGGACCGTGAAGAATAAAAAAGGAAGCACATCACGGCACTATGAGATTCTTTTTATTCAAAATACATATTTACTATGATACACAAAGAAAGTATTTTGACAAATAAAGATAAGAAAGAAAAGTGTCATATGAACAAATTAATTTCATATATATTTAAGAATATAAAAGCAATTAAATTTTAAAAACAAAGAAATTCATATGTTGTGAAATACAGTTTAACATTAATTTTCCTGTTTTAAGTTAAGAATATTTTTAAGTGAATAGAAAATCGATTATTCTTTAAAACATAGCTTATGGGTTACAATAATTATTTTTATATGCTAAATAAAATAAAAATGTTAAAGAAAAAAACTAAAGCAAAGTAAAAAAAAATGACTTTTTGTCATTAAAATACTTAATCTAAATTAGATGTTAAAAGTCAAACACTGATGTACCATCCATTCTCAGAATTTCATTAAACAAAATATACAAGGAATAAGTTGTTATAGATTCAAATTAAAGGACAAAATTCTTTTAATAATAAGAACTAAAAATTATTATTTAATAGTATCATATATGTTTATCTCTTATCAGGAAAATCAAATCATTTTTAGAAATATGAAAATTTATAGGGTTAAATTGAAGTAGAATTTATCAAAACGTTTTACATATTTTGTTGTACATCTGAATAAAAAAATCAAGAATAAAAGAGCTTTACTTGTCAAGAAAACGCCTTTTAAATCAATCAATATTACACATTGCATTTCAATGTCGAAAGACATGCTAACATGTGAAAAAATATCAGAAATTTTATTCAAAGGATATAATAGACCTTTAATGAAAAGTCTACTGTTAATATAATTGATGAAAAGACCAAAATATCCATGCTCTAAATAATTAGCAATTACTAGTTACATGCAAGTTAGCAGAAGTTATGGCTACTATCAACAGATGCACGTCTATTCATACTGAATATGATTTTGTCAATAAGCCGTTCAAGTACAGCCTCTAATTTTTGTTATAATACCAATCTCAAACCCGAAATCATTGCTGAAAGAATTTAACATGTGCCAAGTTTATTATTAGAATATCTGAATATAAATCAACACATGCTTGATTGTATTTAAAGTCTAATGTCATCCAAATATTTAATATCTTCATTTTCCATCAGCTTTGTATACATCAGTCGTAGTAAGATAAAGTTTAGTTTCTTCATTCTTAAATAGAAATCGAATTAACTTTTAAACACAACCTCTTATTCAGAAGCGATATCACAATCTCAATAAGCAATTTAAACCGATATTTATCTTCCAAGTGCTTTCGTCTCTAATGATTATCTTTCCAATTCTGATTTTTCAGCATTAAAGGAAACATCTTCTCTGATGAGCAGACGTTAAATTTCACCCTGCATCTTGTAGTGTAATTGTCGTATAAATATACCACTATCCCACAACTGCTTGGCAATGATAACATTTAATTTTCATCATTCAATAGGCTGCTATATAACTATGCGTGTATATTCAACTTCCTTTTTATGAGGGTATACCTCTCATCCACAATTTTATTTCGCTTGAATTACTTCCAAACACTCGGATTGCTGTTGCTGCAGATTAATATATTTTTCAAGCTCAAGAAATGGTGCTGTAAATGGCCTGGAAGTCACCAATTATACATTGCAAGCTTTTCCTCATTTCCCAATGATCTTTCGGTAGAAGTCATCAACAATCATCTACAGCAAACTGCCATATGAGAATGAAGTAAAAATTAAGCGTTGTTCAAATTATGTACACCATGCAGTAGATTCACCGAAATGTCTAACGTATTCCAAAAAACGTGCTTTATAGTCTTTTGAAGCGCATGAATTAAGTCCAGCTATACATATATACTTCGCTAAAAAAGTGGAACAGCACTAGGTTTTTTTTTAATAAAAACACTAGGTTAATTTTTACATAATTTTATTACAGAATTTTTGAAAACTTATATATATATTTAGTTAACTATATCTGTATTATGAAATTAAAAAAAGCTCGCTGTTATAATTAAAATATTATAATTAAAAATTAGTTTCAACCACATCATATTGTGTAAAAGTAGAAGGACAGTTCTGAATATTGAAATTGAAAGTAGAGCTAATAAGGAATGCTTCTGCCATTTGTTAAATTTACTTCAAACACTATTTTTGCCATCGGATCATATAAGTCTTGAATTTTGATTTAATAAGGATTTTCCAAAACACAATTAAAAACTTTTTGAAGTTTGAGCAAAGATTCATATTGCTTGCCTCTGGCTTAAGCACGCCTAACAGTTACTGACCATGTATTATTAACAATATTGAGGTCTGGAGTTTTAGCAGGCTGTGATGAAACACAAACATTATTTATTTCAAACCAATTCTTAACGCTTTGGCTTTGTGAATTGATCCTCAGAATTGCTGAAACATCCACATTTCGAAGCCTAGCTCAGTGTCATAGGGAAGAAACATTAAGTTTAAAATTTGAATATAATTTGTAGGTTTGTGTTTTATATCCAGAAACATAAGCCTGGTCTTTTCCACCATACCCAAGAGCTATCCAAACAATTAAATCGCCTCCTCTTACCTGTCTGGTAGAATAAGTTACCTCTTGTATATCAAGACAATGTCAATAATATTCATCACCATCTAAATTGATTATTTTTCATCACTAAAAAACAAGTGCATTCTGAGTTTAAAGGAATGTGTTCCTTGGCCCATTGTATTGCCGGTGCTCAAAGTACCTTTCATTCCATTTAAGATGGTGCTTTCCTTTCTTGAATGTAAAAGTATTCGATCATCTTATGTGGTTTTAAAGTGTTCTTCTGGTTTCATGTGTGATTCCAGATGAGTCTTGTACTTTTCCAATACTTTTACGCGTTTTTTAAGTTCTTTAAGGAATTTTCTTTGATTAGGTAGCGTAAATTTTTGAACCTTGCCAGTCTTTGCTTTTCCGTGACGTTCTGTATTTTTTAAGAAGTTATAAACAGCGTTTGAACAGGTGTTTAGGGGTTTTGCTATTTCTCTAATATTTTTGACCATATCTTTACCTACCATAATTTGACCGTTTTCAAATTCACTTAAAAATTTTCCGCCGGGCATTTTAAATGAGCAAAATTTGAGGATTTTTTTCAACAGAATACACCTTTTGAAAGAAAGACAGTTTAAAAAACAATGTTTTTAACATATTAAATTGCAGACTCTAATATATGAATATATTTGCAGGTGTCCTTCTATATATTTTACTGACAAAAAATCTCAAAATACTACTATAAATAATTTCTATAAAAGTAAATAAAACTCATTCACTTAAAATATAAAAAAATTATCAATAAAATAATAAAAGAAAATTTACATTAATTGTGCTAAAATATGAATCATAATTTATAAAATATGAGTGCACATCTAATGTTTCAGGCAGTATACATGCTTGCTATATCATTCCAACTTTATTTGGTTTTATTATTGGTATTTCTTTCCTTATGTTTGTTCAGTAAATGTGCTAATTTTTCCAGTTTGTTATTAAATTTAGAATAAAATTGAATTAATTGAAAACTTATTTAACTGTGTGAACGTGGGAGTTTTTTCTTAAAGTACCTTAAAATTCCATATTTATAATAAGTCCTAAATTATAAAAGTCAAACGGGTCATATTTTTAAATAAATTTTATTTTAAATAATTCAATGTTTTATTTTCTCAATAAAGGAAATTTTTATTTTAAGCCTTTTATTTTTACCTTTTTTTTCATCTTTTTCAGATGTGAATCGAGATATCTCAGATTGAATAATCAAATTGTTTTCGATACACACACACACACACACACACACACACACACACACACACACACACACACACATATATATATATATATATGTGTGTGTGTGTGTGTATATATATATATATATATCTTTGAAAGTCAAAGACAATGTTATAAAAAAGTTACATTTCTATTCAACTGTTTTATTCAAGTGTATTACTTCATATTTTTAGATTAGTGCAACTATTTTTAGAACCCGAATCGATTGAAATCTAAAAATAACCTTAATCCTTCTATGGTTACCCATTGAAATTTCTTCTTGTAAATTAAGACGTTGCTTTTATTTTTTATACACGTAATTATAGGACAAGAACTATAGTAGGAAAATACATGGCAGGAATTTTAGTTTTTTCTGAAAAAATATATATAAATATATAGAATTAATTATTTAAAAAATATGCAATGTCAAAAAATAATTTTTGGTATTTTATAAAATTTGTTAGAAATTTCTTATCAAAGTTTTTAATTAAATGTAGCTGTTTTACTTCTGTATTAAAAACAATATGAAATTTGTGTTACATAATTAATTATAACATACGAAATATAAATTAAAATGTAAAAAGAGTAAAAGGAAAGTTGCTGATGTGAATAATTGTTTATTTTAGGTAGAAATTATTTGCCTATTTCTGTCATATAATAAAATCCAAACAATTTTTAAAAAACTGAAAAAATAAAAAAAGATATTTTAAGATTTAAAGAAAAATCACGTTAAAAATAAAAATATAGAAAAAATTCATATATATTTGTTCTCTGCTTGTATAGGTCTGATATCCTTTAAAAGATTGTGTTATTAAGAGAAGATGAAAAAGTTAGGTTGCTTTCTTTTCATAATGAAATGAAATTAACAAATATCACACAATTTTATTAAAAAAATATCGAACGTTTTTTCATTTTCATTTTTTTTATTGAGAATTATCAAAACAATTACAATTTTTTACCTTAAATTTCATAAGAAATTTGATCTATTCAGATTAATTTCTCTTTTGAAAATACTAAAAATAGGAATTTTTATAAAACAAAACAATATAAACTACTTCTTGAAAATTATTATAGCAATATACTTGAACCAATTGGAAGGGAGAATCTTTATAGATTGATTGGATCGGAAAAATAGAAAAGCTTAAAACTTTTTGATAGATAAATTTATCGTTTTTCTGAAAGTGTAAAAGGAAAATTACGTTTAACAAGTTAAATTTTTAATATATAAATATAATTTTAGGCATGTTTTAAATTATTTTTGTTTAAGTTTACCTGGAGCCTTTCAAGTGCCATAAAATCTAACGAATTGTAAAGTCCTGAATATTCCTCTTAATTTGGAATCAAGAATTCTTGAATTCTGTACAAGAGAAGCTCATTCAAAAGTTAAAATTTTATAAGAGCAAATTATATATATATATATATATATATATATATATATATATATATATATATATATATATATATATATATATATATATATATATATATATATATATATATATATATATATATATATATATATATATATTTAATAATTAAAGATTACGAATATTCTATAAAATTATCTTCAAGAATTTATTTTTAAGAAGAAAATTCTAAATAATATGAATAACATGAATAACATATAGATTTTAAATGGGAAGTACGAAATTCTATGTTGTTGTTGCATATCCCAGTGGATACCAGTGCTAGACCATGTCCAAAACGTTGAACACCCCCAAAGAAAACCTAGAACTATGATTTAGAAAATGCTAATAAAGAATCAGAAAAATTTAACTTAGAAAAAAGTTGTAGCTTAGTATTTTTTGCCAAAAAGTGCTTGGATTCATTTATTTAAATCCTATTCACAAATATTTTACAAGTTACTAACAGGGGTATCCCTTCCTTTATTATTAAAAATAATTTACATTAAAATTCTTATACATATATTTCATTAAATATGAATACTTACTTATTTTTTCAGTGACAGTCTTTCATCGATTCATTTGCAAAAATACTTTTGTTCGGCAGATATTTAATAATATTTTGCTTTATCATGAATAAAATGGTAGTTTGGTGATTTATACAATTTATGTATTTTAATAGTGGGGTTTTATAATAATTTATTTATATAATTTTGAAATTCATGATACTAATACTTAACATTTTAATCTGATTTTGAAAATAGTATTTTTCTGTTATTAGGAACAGA
This sequence comes from Latrodectus elegans, assembly GCA_030067965.1. Taxonomy (NCBI): domain Eukaryota; kingdom Metazoa; phylum Arthropoda; class Arachnida; order Araneae; family Theridiidae; genus Latrodectus; species Latrodectus elegans. The sequence continues at coordinate 36,334,641 of CM057811.1, read as the reverse complement.
TTCAGCTATCGTCAAATCCTTTGTATTTTGAAGGATATTCGTGGAATAAAAATGATCATTGAAATATTCACAGTATTCATATACATAGCAAAATTTTCAGCTTTTTCTGCTATCCGGAACATAACTAGTTTTCACTCAATTTTCAGTTCTAAACGTATTGCATTGGTGCAAAAATATTGATTGAAAAACTATTTAGGCTCCTGTATCTACGATAAAATTTCCAGTAAAATAATCTTCGAGAAACAATGGTAAAGAATGCTTACTGTAGCCTAAAAGTCGGACAGCACTGGTTAGATCTCAAGTCTTCGGGTACGATCCCAGTAATTGATGAATAACAAGAGATTAATGTTTCTTTTTATATATATTTGTCTAGGTGAGTGCTTAAGAGTTTTTCGAGATCACCTGACTTGTGACAAATAATTACAGCTTACTATCTGTGAAAAGACCTCTCTAAAAGGAAAATATCCAATGGATTTTAAAATACTTTACAAAAATATTAGGCTATCAATTTGCCGACAATGCAGTCTCAAAATATGATAAAAAGAAAGGGTGACTTTGATTAAACCTCTTGATGTCATTCACATTTGCATTAGATGATCGATCGTACCCAAGTAACATAAGACTATTTTATGATGTTATTTTCATTCTTAAATCAATAAAACAGCGTGTAATCGTTAAAGTAGATAAAACTTAGTTTATTATCTTATAAACTTAGTTTATATATATATATATATACTCTTGGCTTTACTCAGAATTATGCTTACACAGTTCTCTGCTATTCATATAGATTCATGTACAGAGGGTATTAACACATTTTTAGAATGACTTAGATAAGGAATTAAAAAAAAGTAAATGCTTTAGAATAAAATTTTTTGGCAACAGCTTATTATTTAAAATGAAAAATATCGTCTGCTACTTTTAAATTTATTCTTCTTTCAAAATGTCACATATAAACATACTGTGACTTGAAGGATATGTTTTTGCGCTTTCCGAAGATAATCGTTCTTATTCCAGAATTCAAAAAACGTTGTGAAATGCATGGTATTAAAAATTCTAAGTGTAAAATAAGCAATATTATTAATCGGACAGGTAAAAACTGTCAATTATTATTTCTACATAGAAAGAAGACTCCAAAAAATATCCGTGAAATGTACGTACTGTTTCAAATGTTTCTGAAGTGAAATCGCTGGTAACAAGAAAAAATCCGCCAACACAGAAATCAATTGCAAAGTTTTTAGATACGTCTGTAGTAACAATAAATAAAATAATAAACCAATATTTATAATTTAAAAATGCTAAAAAACATAATGTTCACTAGTTTCTGCCGAGACATGTGACTCAATGCAAAACACTTTGTAAAATCCTGTATGAAAACCACTTCGCAGGAGATAAATGGAAAAACATTGTGACCCTTGACGAAGCATGGGTTTACCTAAATGACTGTAACAAAAAAAGTCTTTTTACTATAGAAAATGAGGAGAAAAAAATGTACAAACCCATTTTCGTCAATATAAATAAAGTTTCAGTAAGGTGTTTATGATAGTCGCAGGTTTCTCCTACAATGGGAAATTAAATATATAAAGAGTGGAAAGAAATGTTAAAATCAATCCATCGTACTATCAGGAGAAAGTTTTATGCCCAATATTTACAAAAGAAATTCCACTTGTTTATCCCAATGACTTTCAAAGAGAGAAACTTCATCAAGTAAAAGCTATAAGCCATACTTCGAAAACTGCCACTGCATGCCTTGAAAAAATGATGACTAATACAGGTATTGCATGTATACATTTTCAACATATCCCTGCGAATTCTCCTGACGTTTCAACTATGGACTATTGTGCGTTTGATCTGTTAAAAAAAGGCTCTTTCTAAACGCAAACCCACCACGATAGATGGACTCTGGAAAGTAGTGGAAGAGGAATGGAAAGCAATACTCCTTGAAATATTGCGAAAAGCTCTTCTATTAAGGAAATCATGATGCAGACTTATAGTCCAGAAAAAGGCTATCAGATCGAACATTTAAAAAATAATCTTAACATTTTAAACATTAATTAAACGGCCGCTAAATCGTTCTAATATACGTGTTAATACCCTCTGTACCACTGAACTTTCAAATCAAATTCTTTGTCTGAGTACCTAAATATGTCATTCACTGTCATTTATTATTAATGCCTATAAATATATCATTTACTTTTAAACAAATTGATAATAAAAGATTTTTCAAATATCTACTTCATAGAAGATTATTTATGCCAAACTTAGCTACTCTTCAGGAATCTACTAATTATATCTGATGATAATTATAACTAAGCCTTGTAAGTAATTTAATTTTGTCTTCATTATTATTACTGTTATGTTTCATATTGCTGCTTTATCATCAATATTATTTTATTTTGTTGATAATTATCTTTAATGTGAATATTTTTTATAGAATTAACCCGTTTCAGAAAACGTCTAATTATTTTTTGCTGACTTTAAGCATATTTTGATAAAATTAAATTTATTAGTAAGCAAATTTTATGCTTAGAATTTCAAGCAAATTCAAACAAAGAATTTTAAAATTAAATATTATTTTATGTATTTAAAACGAGCAATTTTATAGCGATTTTTTAATTGTATGAATTTATAAATTTATTTTAATGGGAGCAAAAAATATTTTTTATAAAATTAATAATATAATTTATATATATCATATTATTTAATCATTCTTAATCCATTTATTTTTATTTCAAATTTATTTAAATAAACTAATACATAAAAGTTGCATAGTTAAATGTGAATTTGTTTGGTATGAGAAATATTCCAGATTCTTCTAGTTGAAAAACTAAAAATTAGAAATAATTTTAAAAACTCGCAAAAAAATTTAAAAAGAGATAAATATATTAGGAACTAAATTTGACGATTTATTGCCCAAATAGAGAAAAATAAACAAAGCACATTCCTTTCCTGATACCTAATTTCTAGTTTAAAACGCCTTAATCGATTTACTTTTCGAACGATTACGTGAATCCCTTTCTATTTCTGGAATTCCCTTCCAGAAAAAAGAAAAAAAAAATTTCTCATCTCAGTGAGAAATTCCTAACATATTTCTGATTTTTGCTTCTTGATATTAATGAGATGATCAATTTCATATTTCAGGAGCTATCAGCTTATATTTGATTTGATTTTCTTAGTGAAGGTAAACTCATTAATATCCCCGTAATTAAAATCATTTTGTATTAATGATTTATGAAGGTTGATTAGAAATATTTATATCGGTAGATAATTAATGCACAAATTATATTGTTTCAGAAAGTTTTTTTTTTCATTTTATTGCACTTAAACTATATAGTTTAATATTAGAATGCCTAATGAAATTAAATTAAGAAATAAGTTCTATAACTTTATTCTAATATTAAAACAAAATGAAATGCAAAATGTATCAATTCATTTATTTATTTAATGCAATATATTAGAATATTATATATTATGCAAAACATTTAGGAAGGCAAATAAGTTTTAACGTGCATTACTATTTCTGAACGCATTCATGGTTTTGAAAGTTTATTGATGCTTACATTATTAAACACTCTTCTCAATATTTTCTCGTCCAACATTATTAAATTTAATGTTTCAGATATAGTAATACAAAATATCAAACAAAAATGATATGAGTAAAAAGAAAATGATGTAAGTAAACGACAAATTTTAGATAAGATAATGTTTAGTAATTTCTAATGTTAATAAAATTTTAATATTTTAATAAAACGTTTGCTATAAAATCAAATGGAATAATGACTGCATTATTAAAAATTCTAAAATTACCCATAACCTTGATCAAAGATCTACACCATGCTGCGGAGAAAATTTTATTTTCATATATTGTTGCTCTGATTTATATCATACAAGCTTACTTGTCACATGTTGTTAAGATCTCAGAAGAAAGCACTTTCAGGAAAGTTCATTACGCTCAATTTACATTATGCCTTTTATTATTAAACTTTATTCGCTTAAATTTGAATATTATTTTAATATGTTGTTTTAATACTATTTTTATTATTCAAGTGTTTTTTTGTGCGCGTAATTATTATATTTTTCGGTCTGGATGACTCAAGTATATATTCGAAGGCCTTATGGTACATTAGGTGAAGACATTCCATATATATCTGAGTATAATGGATTCTAAGAATTCAGCCCACACTCTTACTATGACCTTAGTGCTTACCACACACTAACGATGACCCTTGTACTTTGCTGATGACCACTTAAAAAGTGGGTCGCACCGGAAACTGAAAGATTGAACTCGAATGGCATTTCTTTCTTGGTCGTTGGATCATTGGTATTTTAATCTTTAATTTTTGAATTTTCCTTTTAAATATGCAATTTCGATGACTTTGTATATCATTTTATTCTTTTGCAATGTCGAAATAAACATGCTGGATTGATGTTTCTTAATATATTCAAACGAATTTACAATCTTAAAATGTAGGTGGCATACTAGGAATTCGAGTAAATTCAAGAATTCCGTTAAATAAACGGCAATTTGTCTCGAATTCTCACAATATTGTTGGATTTATATGTTGATGATTCTCATAGTATTTTGTTTTGAATATTGAAATTGATGGTATTGATATCAAATACATGCGTGTTACATATCTTAGGATAGATGTATTGTTTCAGAAACCTTCACGGAAATGTATTCAAGAATTTCACAAAGTTTCAAGGTGATCCAAAGAATGGCGTAATAATGCATAAAAGCAAACAGACACACATATATTCATTCGCAGTTCTTCGAAATAAATATTCAGATTTAATTGGTCATAAGGTAAAATAATCAAGTCATGAAAGTTAGTGGTATAGTAAAATTATATTAACATCGAATTTATAATAAAAAATGTATTTTAAATTTTAATCATATAAATTATTTCATGAATCAAATATTAAAATAATAAAGTAATTAATTTACAATATGAGATGCATGATCAGCATAAATGTCAACATAACTCCTTTTAAAAAATATAAAAGAAAATCATTCTTTAAAAAGTCTAATATTCTTTGACATACACTGATGGACATCGAAAATACAACACCAAAATGAGGTTAACAGAATGTGTCGCGATGGAGGCTCGGCTGACAGTGTGGTACAGCAAAAATACACAAAGTGATCTGTATTTCAATACAGATCATAGTGATCTATAATAAACACAAAGTGATCTGTATATACAATATACAGAGTGAGAACAGGGTTGGGCCAGTAGGTTGTAGAACCACCGTAGAAGGCGATACACGAAGCAACACATCTAGGCACAGAGTCAATGAGGGTGTGGATGACGTCTTGAGAAATAGCTCTCCATTCCATTTCAAACATTTAACAAAGTGCGTTTTCTGAAATAAGCAATGGTAGGGCTGCAAAGAGCACCCAAACATATAACAAATGTGTTCGATTGGTAAGAGATCTGGTAAGCACAGTGGCCAAAGAAGCAGCTGTACACCTTGCCAGGCATGTTGGCTGATGCAAGCAATGTACAGTTGGGCTATATTCGGCAAATAAAAGACATTAAGAGCATCCTAAAGGTAGGGAAGTGTCACCGGCCACAGTACATCATTCACGTAACTTAGAGCTGTCATAGTGTTGTCAATACGAACTAGAGGGTTACCTGGAATATTACTCAATGGCGCTTCAAACCATATTGCACTGTTGCGCGATGGGAGCGCTCCACAATTGTTGCAGGAATGCACGTGTCGCGTATATCTACCCTTGTATCCTTCACTCTTGTACCGGCACCCTGCAAATGTTCCACATTTTTTTTTGTTCTAACTATCTTCGCCACCACTTGTGTTCTGTGGACGCATCCAGGTGGCTGTTAGCAGCGATTTCCCATAGTATCAACATGCTATTCTCAGCCCGAACCCATGCCTATCGAAAAATCATCTGTTAGTTGGAATTGACTTTGTCGATGTTGGCCTGGCATTTTCTGCACTTTCAGACGTCCTTTGTTCTAGTAATTTGTAGAACAAAATTTTTAAGATTATTATTATTGGAGCAATAATAGAGCAAATATTTCCCACTCTGCTGGTTATATTTGATCCTACGTGTGCTGGAGAGTTGCACATTTAACATCATTTGCATAACTGTGTAAAATACACTTACCTTGAAATTTGCTCAATTTTCTGCCCACTAATGCTTGGTGTTGCAATTTCAATGTCGGTCACAATACTATTATTACTGTAAAAACAATAAATAATGATGAAAATCCCTCTTGTTTCTCGAATCCGACAAGAGCTGAACTGGTTGTTTGTAAAGCATAATTTAAGTGTGGTCTAGTATTAAGATGACATTTGTCGCATGAAAGTCATAAATACTATCTCCTACTATTGTTGGATAACGTAAGATGAGTATCGATTTTTATTGACTGTATGCACCTCTGTTGCGGTGGAAAGTGCATAGGAGTTTTTCGAGTTTCAAAATAAATAGCATTTAACAAATTATATGTTATAGTTAACAAAACTGGAATCAAATCATTATTATTACAATCAAAAATGTTGACTTTTGATATTAAAAAATAATAATCGATTCATTTTCGTACAAAAATAAATTACATACGCTTTATCTTATAATTGAATAAAGTGAGAACAAATTTTCCTTTCTATGAAAAGAAAGAGAATATTTTTATTTTAACTATTTAATTTTCGAATTTTGAACCATTTAACTTACATGAATTAAAAGACCATTCTTTGTATTATTAGAGATTAATAAAATATTGAAAGCAATTTCTCCATGTTTGTATATGTATACAAAAAGTGATTTAAGATTTAAAATATAGACTTTATATGCTGATATTTGCCTATAATATATATAATATATATATAATATATATATATATATATGTTTTATCCACTCTTTTTGTTTTATTAACAAAATTCCTGTGAAATTACTGTAGGCTTCAATATTATACTTGTATAAATTATAATTTCATAACCTAAAATTTCATCATTCAATTTAAGAGAATTTAGAAGCAAAATAAATTAACTTTGTTACACTTTCCAAAAATAAATTAGAAAATTATAAAATAATTTCGGAAATTGTAATTTTTTTTTTTTTTTTTTTGAAAAAAATGGGAAACCTAATTTTTTAGTGGGAAAATAGTAATATATCTCAAAAGTCATAACATATATTACAGGACAGATGACATTGAAATCAGTATTTAAAGATCTATGATTAATAAAGAATAAAAAACATAACTCTTGGTTTTCAAACTAAGAGATTGCAGACTTTACAGAACATTTTTCTTACCAGGTTAATAAGTACTATACTTATTTAATTTTAATCTATATATTCTTAAAAGTTAAAATCTAATACATATATATATATATATATATATATATATATATATATATATATAACTTTAAAAACCAATTTGAGAAACAAATTACAAAAATCTGTATTAAAGTAATCAATTTAGCACTTGCTTATTCTTAGTACTTAAGTATTTTTACGATAATAAAATCTTATTAGTATTCCATTTGAAGAGGCCATACAAATTAACTTAAATTGATTTGATAACGTCAAAATTCTCTTCAAGAAAATGAAAGTATCGAGTTGATTTAAAAGCTTTCAATTGCTTTCAAGAGTTAAAATGCATTTAGGGATAAATAATTGCTTCATTTGAAAAGAAGCTATTGAGGCTCCAATACTGGTTTTATCATTCTATTAACAAATAAAATTCATTTGATCAAACAATTTTTTTGAGAAAACATTACATCTTTTTTACCGATTTATACTTATAAAAATTTTCTAATGGAAAAGTCTTAAGAAAATTTAAGATTAATATATACGATCTCACTTATATTAAAGTTAATATTCACTTTTATACAAATATTCATTCACTGTAAGAAAACAATAGCTTAAGTTCATGATTCCTTTATAGAATAAAACAAATTTCATTTCCTAAAATTTAATAATTTACAATGTAATTTAATTTCTTAAATAATGTACACAATACTTAAGCTTGATTTATTTTTATTATGAATTTTATGTCATATTAAGTATTGATTTGTGATTACATTTCCAATAATTACAATTATTTTCCCTCAAAACGAACACTAATGATGTTATTAAATTTTTTTAAAAATTGATATAAAACTGGTTTTACGTCAATTTTAATGTGACTGCGTAAAATGGCTAAAGAAAGCCTACTTATCCCATTTATAGCACTTAGCCTTATACCTAACTTATGACAATAGCGAACTCTATTGGCAGTATATTTGTACTAATTTTTGAGCATGAATGTCACGTCTACCTTATCTAATATACATGCAATTCTCTGCAATATTCTCTCGCCTGAAAAATATGCAATCAAATCAATTTACGGAGTAATGCAGAAAATAGACAGAGAGCAAAAAAAAAAAAAAAAAAAAAAAAAAAAGTGATTTCGAATTACAATGCCATCTTTGAAAATAATGATCTTGGAAAAAAATGATCTTCTAATAAAAAGGATCTTTTATGATAGCAGTAGAATAAAAAGTAATATGTTGGAAAATTAAAAAGACATTTCTAAGCATTCGAATTTTTTAATATTTGTAAATGACCATAATATTTTCCATAGATGTGATTCATCAATTCTGAATCATTTTTTGATAATGTTCAGAAATAATATTGTCATTATATACAAATTATTTACTGCAGTCTTGTTGAAATTAAATTTTTGAACCTAAATTTATTTAAAAAAAAAAAAAAAAAAAAAAAAAAAAACTGTTTTTAAAATTACTCAAAAATAAATTAAATTTAAATTTATTTAAAACAAAAAATTTGCAACTGATAATTAGTATAAATGAAAATTTAAACTAATATTTATCTAACTGATAATTTAATATTTTTATTCATATATTGAAAAAATGAACATTCTATTTTATAAGGTAAATAAATTTGCTTTAATACCCGTTTATCTGATTTCCTGACAGCTTCGTAAATCTTCCAAACCAGTTCAGGTCCTGCGCTTCCTATCTGCCTTCCAATCTCGAAATATTGGGTGATGGGATTGGTATCAGAGGGTTGGCCTGGTTTAAATTTTGCGAACATTGCCTCCTACTACTCAACTCCGCTCTTCCGGATGTCGGCAGGCAATCATCTGTTGTTGCCACTTACTTCATCTAAAAATATTTAAAAAATGTATTCGTTAATTAAAGTAATAACAACTTTTGAAAAGAAAATATTTAAAAAATTTTTATGGATTAGATCATTTTAAATTTAGTTTTGTCACACACACAAATGTTTTTTTTTAATTCAGTCATAAATTCCAGAATGTAACAATTTATATATAAGAAAAATGTATTTTATCACCCAAAAATTTACATTTATCTATAGTGGTAGAGCTAAAAGACCGAATTATTTAACCTTCATAGATATATAAATTGTGTCTAGTATAATAAATATGCTCTAGATTTTGAATTTTACATCAAATATAATTGTTCTGAAATTCTTAAAATGCAGACAATTTTATTGTGTTTTCTTTAAGTCAGGAAATTGCTAAATGAATGTGATTATTAGATAAATGAGATTAATAAATGAATGGATTGTGAAATATTTGAAAAAGCTCCTATTGACTGAAAAAGAGGATGCTAATTTTTTTATACAAAAGGCGTATAGTAATTTCAACATTCTTCTCCGAATAACGTTTAGGATCAAATTGATAATAATCTTCTATCAAAATTCATATAAAATCATTTCAAGTTTTGATACAGACAATTAGGTATTGAAACCATTTCTTTCGGTCAAAAGACATAAAAATATAAATAAATAGTTCTCACAATTGAAATTAAATAAACTTCATTCATATTTAGAATCATTCACTTGAAATTTGGATGATATTATGTTGATAATTTTCAATAATTATTTTCTATGTTAATATAGTATGGAGTTCAAATGAAAATGTCCCACGAAACAGCTTAACACCAATATACAACGAAAAACTTTTATCATACCTATTTAATGAATATATATATATATATATATATATATAATATATATATATATGTATATATATGTGTGTGTGTGTGTGTGTGTGTGTGTGTGTGTGTGTGTGTGTGTGTAATCACTGCTTATTTAATTTAATTTAATTATTAATATATTTATGTTTTTAAAAATATTTTATCTGTAAATTTTTTTAAAAATATTTTCTCTGTGTATTCTTTCATGTAAATAACAAGTCAAATAATTGTATTTGTCTATATTAAAATATTTTAGTTATTTTCCTTAAAAATATATATTATAAAAATCCATACTTTTTAAGTTATAACTACTAACATAAAATTCTTAATTGAAGTAAAATAGGTGACATAAGCAAATTTATCATAAAAACTAAAGAGAAAAGGTTTATGAAAATCAAATGCATTTACATGAAAAGTAAACTGCTTTAATTTAACATATGATTAGAAATATTTTTTATTATTTTTATATTATCTACACTTTCTACAAATTCTTTGGAATAAATTCCGATCCTCCACGCAGAATTCACACTAAAAAACAAAGAGCTCCTATTTTGCGTCGTCAATTAAGATTAAATATAATCTTCTATTCCGCTCGTTGCCATAGAGACGAATCCCAAATTTTTATCGAATTATCACGAAAAATCGACATTTTTCAGCTTTTCATTCTTCTAAAAAACCTGTTGTCTCCTTTTTAATTCAAAGAAAAACCAATTATATGTAGAATAAATTCAAGAATATTTCCTAAAAAATTGACTATGAAGTTTATATTAGTTTCTTAACTATTCGGAAAAATTATATTTTATATTTGCTTACTATCCCTGTCCGAAGTTTCATTGTAAAAGCAAAATATTAAGTTTAATATTTCTTCGAATTAAAAGAAGACTTTAACATATATAGATAGAGCAATTATATTTATGAAAATTTGAAACGTTTTCTGAGAAAATATGAGATTTGAAAACCAGAAGCCATAATAAATCATATTTCACTTTCATTATTTGTATTTTCATTCAAATAAAAATAACTGTAAGTAATATTATATAAAAAAATAACTTCCCTTAATACATTTCTTTAATCTGGAGGTATAAATTATTTAAAACAATATTTTTCATACCCCCCTTTATTAAAATTTAGAGTTGCTCTTTCTAACTCTTAAAATGCATATTTATATTATGTTATGATTGAATTCCTCCTCATTTATAAGACATTTTATGTTTTGTTCAACAATGCTTTTTAGGTTTATTCCCATATATAAACTCTCATAAAGACATTCTAGTTTGAATTGTACAATATTTCTGCTATGTAACGACACAAAAGGGACATCTTTTTTTAACTGTACAGCCTTTTCCTTTTAAAAAAAATTGCATAGCAATTATTTATTTTGTTTACTTTTTTCTAAATGATACAAATGATATTCCAAAATATTAAGAATAAAATCTTAAAAAATATCAATATATTTATGGTAAAATTTAAATAGTTGAATTTCAAAATACCTTCCAACAAATAATATGTTGCGTTTCCAGACGGCTAGACAAACGTGCTTGATTCAAACCATAATGCTATTTAAAAATTGCAGACGTATCAAAACATTTGTTTTGAAAGATTCTTTCCCTAAATCAACTGTTTTTTTAGCTGTTTTATAGCTACTGTTATGGTATGACGCATTTTGACGCCTAACTATGAATGACTAACCTCCATTTTTGTAAGTAAGTAATAACCATGAAATAATAAAAAATAAAATCGTCCACTTCATTCAAAATATTCATAGTCTTTCAGCTAATATTTAAAAAAAAGTATCCATTTTTCATTTTGTAACTTTTTGGTGTTGTCATTTCATTAGATATTATTTCTCTATTTTCATAAACTGCCCTTTGTGATATTTCGAATTTTCAATATTTTTGTGTAATAACTTTTAATCACACTTCATGCATCCGAATTCAATATTTTATTTATGTAGATATATATCTCTGCTTAATTTTTAACCGTATCTCTTCATACAATAAACTCACATCATTTTTCGATATTATCTACAGAATACGTATACTTACTATTTAGATAAATTAAAAGAATTTTCTGAATCTCTTATATTTTTCTTATATTACATTTGGCTATATTGATTCCAAAATAACAAATATGGTGTTAAATGCAAATTACTTTTCAATCTATATATGGTGGCTTCAGTTTGATAAATTAATTGTTTTTGTCAAGATTTCTAGATTTTTTTTAATACTTACCGCCGAAAAGTTTTTGAATTAACAATTCTTTTTTTTGTACTATCTAGTGAATTTTATTTTAAATATTAAAATTTTTTAAATATATAATTTTCAATTCTATTTAACTACTAAATGAACTATTATTATTTATACGACTATTTTTCCTCGCCACAAATACCCAGTGACCTTCTTATTAATTAGCAAATACCATTGCAACTTTTTCACTATTTTACATAGATACATTTTCATTGTACGTAAACATATAAATAAGTTTCAATGCAAAAATTCATTAATCATTTTGAGATAGTTTAAATAAATTGCATTGATTTCTGTTGGTTTTGGTGCTAAAAATAAAATAAGCAATTAAAAATAATCAAAACTTTCCTATCGCATTTTATGCAGTTTAACTTATTGAAGATATTCTTCGAATTATGAGGAATTCTTTATTTTAATTCAGCTCTATAAATACTTATCGTCTCATATGTTATTATTATTTATATGTTACATATACAATGAATGAAAAAATAATTAGAAACCTGATCAGATAAATTCAATAAATGTCTGCGTAAAGAAGTTTTAAATAAGGTATTTAGGTCTAATCCTTTTGTTTTTGCTTTTATGTGAGATGTTGTTACGAAAAGTATTAACATACTGGGTATGTTAATTAGGCTTTACTACGGTCTTCGCCTACAATACTGTGAACTTAATTACGCAGAATGAATTTATTATTATTCAGAAGCATTGGGGACCTTTTTTTATTATTTTACTATAAAACTCGTAAATGTTTACCTGAAAAGTAGAACTTTTAATAATAATAATAGTGTAAACGTTCAAATGTATTTTTATTTAAAAAAAATTAAAATTACAGATTGAAATTTAATTTTTAATTTTTGATCGCATGTGTTTACTTGCAATCATTTCAAATCAAAAATTAATGTTTGTGTAATAAGTATTTTAATTTATTCTATCGGCTTCAAGTTTCAATGCAAGCTTGTATCAAATAAATGTTATTCTTGTATTGTATACATAAACAACTGCAAATACATTCTAATACCGCGTTTTCTTTCATGATTTTTTTTTTCAATAAAGAAGTTTGTGTTTGACTATTATTTTAATTTCTAATATTTTCATAAATAAAATTTTAAATTAAATCAAAATTTTTATTTTATTACACTATATTACAATATTGATAACTTGCTTTAAAAATTCTTAAAAAAAATTACAAAATATAAACTACTCCTCCAAGTTCACTTCATCAAATTCTTGAGCTATTCATATTATTACGTCATACCAAATCCTCCTTGAAAACCTTAGACCAATTATAATCCCTCAAACGACAACAATATTTCATGTCTCAACTAAAGAATCCATTTGAAGCCTCTCACTCCCTCCACCCACCTAAGTCCCGGGCTCCAGAAAATCCTCCTGCCCCTGAAGCTCGTCAACACCAGAAGGCAGAGGGCATGCTTCCACAGGTAGCGACACACGTGAGTGTATAAATGGAAAGTGTTGGCATGACAACGGCTCCTGCCGATCTCAAGAATGGAAGCAGAATGATCGCACGAAATCAGCTAGGTCAAAGGAGGGCCACCCCTGATCGCTTGGTGCGTGGTACACCGCCGGCATTCTAAGACTATTCTTGATTCGGAAAATGCACTCTAAATATTATAAACCGAAACTATTGAGAAGTCTACCCAGTGCTTTAATGAATCACTGGATAGATGTGGCTTAATTATATATATTAGTAATAAAGGCCAAAATTTAAACTTTTCTCTACCGTAATATAATTGTAAGTTATTTAAAATTTAATAAAAAAAATTATACAAAATTAGGAATCAAATTAAAAACATAGATTTTATTGATTTACAGTCTGATGAAATCTCGGTCTCAGTTCATTAAAATTATCAAATAAGATCTTAGTACAGAACACAGTATAAATGATATTTAATGAGTAAATTTAACACTATATTTCATAATTTTCATTATAATTTTCTTTATTATTACTTAATGAACAGTGGAAAAACTATATATATATATACACACACCCACCAATATGGTCTTGTGGCAATGTGGTCAACAACACCCCCTGATGAAGCTGGCCATGTTGGTACCTCGTTCCTTTTTTCTTTATTCTATTTTCTATGAAATTTTCAAATATATATTGAACATTTTTCCATGTGTTTACTGTAGTTCGTATTTTCAATTTATTATTCTCCATTTGGTGTTTTCAATATATCATTCTCCATCTAATAATTGATTATTAATTTTATAAAAATGTACTATTAATTATATATATGTAAACCGTAAAAAATACCATTTCAGTTTGAAGGTAAATGCATTTCTTACCATTTAAAATAAGTAGTTAAATATAAGTAATATATTGTGCATTTTGGATAATATGAGTATATGGTTATAGACAGTTATTCTTAATTTACACAAATTAAAACACTTTTTGCTATTCTATTCCCCAAATTTATCCTCCTTAAAATAATTCAAAGTAAAATTTCTTTTCATTAAACAGTTATTATTAACAGAAAATCAAGAAAAATATCGTGAATCTATGGTGTATATTATACAGAAAATATACACTGTTAAAATGTAATACTTTGTACAGTGATCTAGACTACTATTCAATAGACCTTCATAGCTCAAAATGACTTCTCTGAAAATGTGACCTTTCAATTGTGAATTAAAACTGAATGAAGCGATTTACATCTGAAATAGCAGCATACTGAGCTCACTGTCAGACAATATTGATAAACTGTCTTTAGATCATGAATAATTAATTTTCACAGATCATTACGAAAATCACTAACTTGATCATTGAATCTGCGGACAAAAGACCAAAGGAAATGAGCTTCATTGAAACACTCACTATCAGTGCTATAAATATTAATAACTGTAATAGTAAATTTCAGTAACTTACTCGCCTAAAATATGATACATACTGTACGAATAGCAATTAACTATTATCTACTATTCGAAAATCAATTGTATTTTTTTAACTTTCTGTAGCTCTTTCGTGGTAGAAAATAGTAGCTAAAATTCCAAGCATTTATATTTTTGTAAAATACTTCCTCAATAATCATGAATTTATTAGAATTTGATATTCAATATGGGTTGAAAATAAATTTCATGATAGATTGCGTTATATAAAAATAACATACTGAAATGTAGATATTTTTGTAAAAGACATTTGTATCAAGTTTGTTAAATAATAAATATACCGAAAGAATATTTGCTGAAAAACGTCAAGCTATATGAAAATTAATGCGTTAGAGCAAACATACATGAAATTTTTTAAAAAATTTTCTTTAAATATTAAAGTTTCGTCAAAATATTACAGAATTTGTTGATGCCAAATCTGTTAGCATATTTAGTGTATTTAAATACTAAATGGTAAATTATTCTGTGTTCCTTCATATTTTATTTACTGTTTTAAATAAAATATGAAGGAATGCATTACCACCATTAAGATTCGCGATCTTTCTTTAAGTTTAAAATTATAACAAATTCAAATCAATATTATCAGTATCATTCAGCCTTTATTAAATGCATCAATACGGATTACTGTAAATAAACCTGTAAGCATATAGAATTTTTTTTAACTTTCAAAAAAAATTTTTCAGATTAACAATAAAAAATTAACTTAACTACAATGAGGAAAACCTTTTGTATAACCTCCAAACATTGTATTATAACTGTGTGGATAATGAATACATAAAATATTATTATACCAGTTGTGTGTGAGCATACAGGTAAATTAAAGAAAATAAAGAGCATTCAGGTTTGTATATAAGACTCTAAAAACTAAATTATTCCTCAAAATGTCGAAAACTTAAATTTAAAAAAACAGTGTGCTTCCTGTGATTTAGATTCCTTTAGCATTTGCTTAAGTTATCTGCTGTTTAAATACTATCATCACAAGATGTATTGAAAAAAATTGAAGTATTCTCAAATTTTAACTTGAGAATATAAATTTCAGTATATAAATTGCAGAATAATGGATTATATTTATATGTATTATATTTATATAAAATGGATTATATTTAATGATTATATTTAATGGATTATATTTATATAAAACTTTTCATAAAATAATGGATTATAATTGTGTTCTAAAATGCATCAATTTTCCATTTAGATATAGCTATGCTATATGTAAAAATACTTTGTACAAAATATCGATATAATGTATAATTATTAACAAAAACTTCGTTTATGCTTCAAGCCTTCAAAAGTTTGCCAAAGTCCTATTTTTTAATGAAAAAGATTCCATTATATTCTCTTTTAAAATTAATAATAGTATAGTATCATAGAAGTTAATTAATCAATGAAACTTTAAAATAAAGTTTTCTATTTTAAATCGAAGAATAAAATCATGATAATAAATTAATTATGAAGTTTATACTAACTTCGAAATACTAAAATTCGATGGACATAAAGTGAAAAATATGTACAAAATACATAAAAATGTGTGCAAGTAAATATTAATTAATCAACTAATATCATTGTAACAAATGCATAAGTGTTGTAGAAATTTATTTTTATCTTTATACAATTTTTATAATAATTATAATTTTCAACATATTTTATAAATTTTTAAATGATATTTTTTATAAAATTAGTAATTTTGTTTTATCTTTAAAGTAATAGAGAGATGGAAAATAATTCGATCGAGATCATAATCAAGATAATTACAAAGACTTGTTTGTCGAGTACTTAATTCCTTTTTGTACTTTAATTTCAAAATACATTTCGAAAACAAGTATCTTTAATATTTTCATGTTATATATTTTGTTTCTTCTTGTATTGTCTAAATATATCCACTAAGAAATTACACTATAAAATATTTACTTATTGAGTGCATTTCGCAAAACTTTTCCCGTTTCCAGGATTCCAGCCCTGAGGATGCTAAAGCTGCGTAATTCAATCACCAAACTTGTTATTTTCGATTTAATTTTCAAAATTAGATTTCTCCCTCTTTGAGTAATTAAACGTATTTCTAGTTTCTGTCTCCTCTAAGTAAGTATTCAGCTTGTTAGCTCAGTACATTTAGTAAAAATCTATTAATAACTGAATAATGTTACCAATTGTTCATTCTTTAATTTCATATTTACTTAAGAAATTACATAAGTTTTCGCAATGTAGTACTTAAATTTTAAAGTTTGATCAAATGAATCGGTATTCTAAAATTCATTTTCATTGACAAAAATTGTTTGGTCTTATCATTTACTTAGTCAAAAACAACAAAATCTATATCTATTAAGCTGAATTTTTTCAATAAAAATATCAAATTAAAATGATTGTTTTTTTAATGTTGTATCTAAAATTTTGCAACATGAAGTTTATAATTAAAACATCATATCTTAACTATTTTTGCCAATCTTGTTTGTAGTTATACAATTAATTCATATATCAAATTTTTTAGAAGAATTTCGTAAATTCAATTGCTGTTAAAACATCATAAAGCGACTTTTATTGTTTTTTATATTAGTTTTCTTATACAAAAAATATTATATAATAGCTACAAAAATTTTATTTTCTTTGCATACGTATATATACATGGATATTTATAATTATATGATGCATGCGTAAAATACACACATATATTTGTGCGTGGGCATGATTTTATCCTGCATGATCTTGCTAAAAATATTTATTTCTTCTAGGAAGTATAAAAACCGAAGAAATACTCGAGAAGTTTGTTAAAACTGATACAATAATTGTGTAAAAAAATGGATACATATTTATAATGGTACATATTTATATTTCTTATTTATATGTCTGATTTTTTACAAATTGAGTGTTTTAATTGCAGTAACCATTTTTTCATTAATTGCTTAGGATATTTTGTATATAATTTTTCTTCCAAAAGTACCCAAAATCATTATTTATATAAGAAATTATTTAAGTTATTATTTATGTAAAAGCCGTATAAATATTTTTTAAATAAACAAGCTTAATCTCAATAATTTTTCTTTTGAGACAAAATATGTATTAATAATTTATTTTAACATTATTAATTAAAGTTCTCAATTTACGAAAATTTTAAAACATAGGAAATACAATTATGTACGAATATAAATATATATTTATTAATTCTCTGACAAAATTTTTGTATGTAGTAGCTTTAATAATTTTCTCGAAAATTTCTTTGCTTTAAAAAAAAGGGGAAAGAAATATGTTAGCAAGATAATACGAAAACAATCATGTGAAATATGTTAAAATATTGAAATGTTTAATAAAAGAGTACAAACATATGTGCATAATCAATACATGAAAACTTGCGTTAAAGAGAAATTTGACGAAAGTAACTTTGAAGAGGATAGAGAAGTATTAAATTAAAGAAAACTAATAATTTCACATTTGAATTATGTAAATTTTTAAATCTTGATGAACCTTCATTGATTTGATAAGAAAAAAAGAAAGCACACTTTCGTCTTCAAAAAATGATATCTTTAAGAGTTATTTGGGAAGAAGCAGGTTTTCCGAAAAGATGAAGTGTAAAAAAAGTATTGAAATTTGCTTTGAAAATGCACTTCATTTTGAAACGCAAATAGTTTAAAAATTGATTAAACATAAAAATACACTTTCCATTTAATTTAAAAAAATAGTTTACATTAAAAATTAAGCTTTTTAATATTGCTCTATTTTCTGAGTATTTTTAATAAACTCAAAAATTAGTGAAAATATATTTGATGTAAGAAAACTCTAAAAATTCTCCTATCGTTTCTTAAAGCGTCCGTATTTTGTACTATGAAGAAAAAAAATCGTAAAATTAATTACTTAAAAGATATTACTACTTAAAAGAAAATGATTTTGTAGATATTGTTGTTTAAATTTTATTTTACCTCTCACTTACATCAAAATTAATCATCGTTCCAAAATTGTTAAATTATCTTAAGTGAGAGTTCTTTTGAAAATTAAACGATTCATTAAAGAAATAACTGTGTAGAATACTACATTAAAATTTTTACCTCTAAATTAAAATAGTATTTATATTTATGTTATTATTTTTATTGAAACAAATTAATTTAATTAAGTAGGATATTTTATAAAATAAAACTTTTATAAAAAATTTAAGTTATTATATTTTTATAACACTTTAATTTGTAAATATTTATTATATAAATATAAAAATCTTGTCGATGGAGTAAAGTTTAAATAGCTTTACAATATGATATTATATTGTTTAAATTAATAAATGTGGGAATAATTTACCCTTTTGATCTTTTATCTCTCGTAATCTTTTACTCTAATTTATTTATACATAATACAAAGAAACTCATGAAGTTTAACTGTTGAATTTTATGAACAATTTTAATACATAAAAAAATTATTTTTCAAACAAACTGCTTATTTTCCAAAATATATATTTTTTAAGTTGAAATTAAATTGAGAAAATTCATAAAACAAATTAGGAATCTTATAATATTAAATATTATTAATAAATGCATTTAATTTTTATTTTGGCTTATTATACTGTTTTGAGTTATGCCTTTAAGTTTTTACATAAATTTTTAAGTTCTAATATAATCTGTTTGTTAAATATGCAGCATAATTTTCCTTTAACTTTTTGCGAGAACAGAATTTTAATAAGCTACAATTCAAAACAGAACACTAAAATATAACACACTTGCTCCATATCATTTTTAGTAGATATTGATGGTACATATTGATTCTTTTTTGGTTTAAATTCATGAAATATTTTAGTTTTCAAACATGGAAAAATAAGTAAATAAAAAAACTGTAATGAATTTCAGAAAAATTGACATTAAATTAACTGTAAAATGACAAGAGAACTAAACTAACCTTTTTAGAAGTAGAAGAATCTATCATGAATAAGAATTATACTGTTGAAAACATTACTATAATTTATTTTATGACGTAGTATAAAATATTTTTAAAGAAGTTCTAATCAATATACCATCTTATATAGGGCCTTATTCCAGAATAAAAAAAATCATTGATTTTTCTTTCGGTGGAAGAGGGTACATTTACAGTAGCACAAAAGAAACCACAAATCACACTGCTCTTCTATATCTTTCCTCACCTTCCACTTCAAATGCAACAATGGTTAGGACTGTCATCCATTTTATACCAGGAGACAAAATGGATGGTCTGCTCTTTCATATATATATATATGCTTCATACAAATCGAGGGGGGAGGAAGTGGGGGTCTCTCCATGACAGGGTGTGCATGCCGGTTACAATTATCGGTTGGGTTGACAAGAAGCATAATGGTTGCATCACGCGATATGACACTTTATTAGGAGGTGGTGGAAAGAAAAAAAAAAAAACGACAATGGGAGATTACATGTGGTTATAGTTCACAGCATGTGCACGTGAGGTCTGAAGGCACTGTCTTCAGGAAAGAAAGAACCTCTTTGTTCTGATGAAAACGATCGTGATAATGATAGGCAATTTGAAATTTCAAATATTGCCCATAAAAAATATATTACAAGTATATTTTTAGCTAAGAATGAAATTTCATCTTTAGCTTTAAATGCCAATTTCTTAGAAAAGATTGTGAATTAGAAAGATGAGACTTCTTCTCTAAAGAATCACAACCCTATTTAATTTTGTTCTACATACTTTTCTACTGATAAAGCAAATATCTAAAAATATCTAGAAAAGAAATTAAAATGCACCAGTAGGAGCTCAGAATTATAATTAAAAATATCAAAAGGAAAATCCAATTGCTGACCTTAATAATGTTCTTTACATCCGCTTAAAGAAATATAATATTTTTTTGGTTGAAATTTTTATCTTAGAGTTTAATGTACAATATTTGTTTTTGAGGAAACTAAATTTGTAGAGACATTTGTCGTTCATCCCCATAGTGCAAATGTTTGTATCAAGAACCTCATTTAACTTTATGATGTCGTGTTAGCACTTTTAACAATTTCCTTCCAAAAATTTTTCTTTTACTTTAAACTGGTAAAAATAATTCTAAATAATTTATTCTTCTATTCTTTAAACACTAACAAAATATTTTTCGCTATTCATATTTTTTTTAAATACATAATGCAGAAGCTATTAATAATGTGACTCCATAATACATCGTTTTGTTTCATTAAAAAATAAATATGTTTTAAGGTATTACCGACGCAATATTTTTCCCCTTTTCACTGTTTCTTACGGAATACTATTTTATATTCTTTCGTTATCCATTTACATATTCATTTTAAATATAAATGTTTGTGATAGTTTTCAAAAATTAAACTAAAATTGGCAATCTATTAGTTTGAATACCTCTAAGCATATTTTACAATTATAGAACTTTTTTAAGTTCTGTTAAATGCATTATTCTTATCTTTCTTTTTAAATTGGTAGTGGCGTACTTTACATGTGAAACAAAACTAAAAGCATATTTCCTTATCGATTAAATTTCACACTTTAATTATCAAATGAAAGTTAATATAGGTACACATCATAAGCAGCTGCTTATAGATGTATATATATTCATTTTATTTATTTCCTCAAATTAAATATTGAAATGATAGTTTTTATATTACTTTTAAAATTCATATTAGTAATTTTTGTAACAAAGTGAGAATGGGAAAAATTTTATAAAAATGTTAAAAGAAAGTATTTATATTTACACAAAATTAAACATTAACAAATAAACTGATTAAAAGTGTTTTAATAATACTTTTTAGATTATTAAATTTATTAAAAGATGTGTGTGCATTTTTTTAATATCTTATATAACATTTTTTACTTGGTATTTATTAAAAATTTCTATAGTATTATGTCATATAATAAGAATCCTTCAAAAATTAATTTTATTTAACTTTTGTGTTTTTAATTATGCATAGCAAAACCTTGATTTTAATGAAAGAAAAACATATATTTCGCACTTCTATTATCTGATTCTTCATTTTACTGCTTTAGGTCTTTCATAATTTCTTTTATTTTATCAAAAAAATTCCATTATTTTGGTAATTTTAAATAAAACTGGAGTTTATATGTACAGAAAGTCAATGACCCCCAAAGTTCGCAGCTGTACTTACATTCCATATGGGTGTTTCTAATAACTTAATAGTAATTAAGCCTTAAAGAATAGTGAGAACCATTAAAAGACAGCTGTCACACAAAGAATTAAAATCCTGAAATCTCTATTTACTTAATTTATAATTTGCAAAACCAAGTTTTAATAAATAAAAATCAACAAAGTTGACTTTCAGCAACAGATTATGTAAACTTAAAAAATATCAATAGAACAATTTTTCAACATGATTTGCAGTAACTTCATGTAAGGGATTATTGTTCCTTACAGAATAGAAAAACATGCACTGTAAAGCAAAATGTATCTATTACACTATACGATAAGCATAATTACATTTAATTAAAACTATGAAAATGTGAATTAAATTTTTCTGTCAAGATTTTTTAAGAACTTGATGAGTCATAAAAGGAAAAATTCATTTTTTTTCAATGGTCGGGGTATATTGGTATGTATTATCCCATTATACCCAAGGATCCCACCAGAAACAGCGACGTCTTTGCCACCGAGGTGTTGCCCCGGATCACCACAGGGGGTGGGCCACCATTGCACCCTCACACATGCCATAGGGACCCGTTTATAGGGTAGGTACCATTCATACCTCATTCACACACAAGGAAAGGACAAACACAAAATAGAGAGAGAGAGAGAGAAAGTACATCAAATATATATATATATATATATATATATATATATATATATATATATATATATATCTATATATATATATATATATATATATATATATATATATATATATATTTATATATATATATATATATGTGTGTGTGTGTGTGTATAATCCACCTTAATTATAATTTTTTATGTCATAGTTATAATATGTATTTTTTAAGTTTATACTGGTATTTATTTACAATAAAAGCATCTCATATAAAAAGATGGCATAAAATATTTTCTGGTGAGCTATGAAATTCGTTTGACATATTTTGAAAATTTAAATTAGTAACAAAAGATGTCCTAATAATCTATATTTTTTAATATCCTAATAATCTATCTTTTTAGTGGTAATTATTTCAATTATTAATTTATTTTCACATTCATTGTTTACATATAATGATCCATATTAATATTCTATCGTAATAATTTATCAAAGTATGCACAAAACTATTTTGAATGTATTGATTAATAACCTACAAAACTTTCCCTAAATGAAAAACTTGGAATGCAACAAGAAAACTAAGTTAACCTACCACATTTACAAAGAAAACCCTCTACTATATGTGGTGACTAAAATATAACTGCCATTAAGATCTCTTTAAATATGGCAATATTGAAAGTTTGAATGTGTGCCAAAACACTTGAGTAAAATATTGCCATTCCTCGTATTTAATATAGAAAATGTTTTTAAGGAAATCTCATTTTACATTCTTTCTTTCCCAAACTATGTGAAAAATATCTCTACGTAGGTATACATAACTTATCAACTCCTCATTATATTACTTTATACTTGATTATTAATCAATATTTTAATTTTTGAAAGCTGTAAATTACTGGAAAAAATTTACGGTTTTGTTGATTACGCACGTTATAATATTTTGTCTGTATTACTTTATTATAAAACGGGAATCTTTTCATGAGAAACAATGCAATAAAAGGCTAAAAGTAACAAATAAATAAATTTAAAATTGAGTAATAACACACATCTTAAAAATTGAAATACCTATTTATTAAATAATTGTTTAATAATTCAATTTAAATAATATTTATCTCATGACTCTTTATGTTCTTCTTCCTCTATTTCAGACATTATTATAACTATATTGGAAGTAATAGTCTATGTAAAATTATTCTGCAATTATTGAAAAATCTTGATCTTTTCCTTACTTATAATAAACGATTCCATCCAAAAATATTAAATGATGGTTCAGAAACCTAATAGATTAGAATGAAATATTTGCAATGAACTTCCAGTTAGTTTTGTGATTGATAATTTTCTGTGATTGCATACTCTTATGTAAAACTTGAAGCCTATATTCTTAAAATTAAAATATTTATATATCTTTTGATTTCATACAGGCCTAGGGCTTTATTGACTTCTGACTATATAAATATTTGAATTCTACATTTCCGCTGAAAATTCTTGCACCTCTAAAAATTATTTTATAGGTGTAATAACGCATCTCATATTACTTAATGATTAATTTTTATAGGATAAATGACTTGCTTAAATCACTAACATTAATACGTATTATTTTTGTAATAAAATACATATCATGTATAATTTTGCATAGTAATGTGTAAAATCTGTAAAATTCTTATTCTTTCCCAAATCGAATAATTTAGCTTCTTTTATTTCCGACTTTTTCTCCAGCAAGATTTATTTATAGCTTTCATCTAATCTATTACTTATAGTATTTGAATGCAATATGTTAAATTATTTCTTTAGTTTATCACTGTTTCTAAAATTGTGATTATTTTCATAGAATGGCTCATTTTCTTTCGTTATGTTCAATATTTAATGATAATTTTTAAGATTCCTTAAATTAAATTCTCTTTATATAAGTTGACAAATTAATGCAGCTGTTACTTGTCTTGCTGTAGTATTTTATCGATTTAATGTGAGGTAAAGAAGAATGCTTTTTCAATCTTTCTCTTTACTCTTTCACATTTTCGTTAATGATGATTCGCAAATTGTCTCATAATTAAACTTATTCTTTCTCACTGTGTATGCAAAATTATCTTCAATTCTGTGTCCGACTGAAGACTCTCATCAGATGATGAAAAAATTAATGATTGATCAGAATTTTTCCTTTCCACAGTTTTTTCTGGAGCTGGGGCCTGTGATTTTATTATTTGAGATAATTCGCAGCAACTGTTAAAATACTTCAATTCAGATTTAATTTCCTTTTTCAGGGAAGTTTCTGACTTTGAGTGAGTAGGAAGTTTTCCGAAATTTTGATCCAGGAACCAATTTTCAGAGGACAAGAGCAAATCATGCATTTCTTGTTTTCTACCAGGATATCTTGCTGTAGGTATATCTTGATAAGAGTATATGTTCTCCTCACTGAATTGGAACTCAAATGGCTTTAACAATAGCAAGGCTCTTGAATTATCGCTAAAATTCGATATTTCTTCTAGATCATTCAATTCTATTTTACTATATTTTTCTAAATCAAATCTTTCTTTTTTCAAGTTAAAACTAATTTTATTGGGAGAAAAATGGCGATAGACTATAAAAACTAAACAAAATAAAAATAATACAATCGCTATCAATACTGCGTTTGTGATGATTTGGCGACGAATTGTATAAGAGTCTGAAGAAAAAGTATGAGTAACAGGAGATTTATTTGATTTGATTGGTATTATTGATGAATTCTGATGATATTGATAATAAGAATCAACACTTCCCGTGAAGTTTTTACTTGAAACTTCTGTTTGAATTACTATTTTACCTGGTTTTTGATCTTCATTGCTTGCATCACTTTTCTCAGCTAATTCTGTAAATTTAGTTGAAAATGAGTTATCTTCAGATAATCTTGGAATTTTCTTTATTGTTTGATTAGTAGTTTTTCTAAAAGATGAAGATGGTGATTTAATTTCTAACGTTGATGATTTCTTCCAATATTTCTTTGGGTTATAGTAGTCAAAATCACTTGGTTCGTTGGTTATTAAATATGGATCAAAATGTTTTTTATGGAATCGATGATATATTTTAGATTCTTCACCCTGAAGTTCATTTATGAATTCATCATTGGTTTTTCTTTTAAGCTGCTGCTGACTATTTTGGAAATGTCGACGTATAGCAGGATATCGGTCCAAATATTTCAGCAGTGTCACACTCATTTATTCTTCAAATGATTGATTGAAGGCATTGATATCTAATCACTCCTTTTAGTTAATATATTAAAAGTATTTATATTATTTATTTTGATTAAATAGTTTGATTACGTTGAATATGTCTCCTTTCCTTTACCATGCTTACGGAAGCAAAAATGTTTTTTTTTCTTTTCAATCAAAAGTGAAGCCACTTGTTTTAAATTTAATATAGTATCTATTTTAAGATGATTACATACTCAGTGACCAATAGAGGTCATTGTAAACTGTCAATAAATATCAAAGACCGGCACAGGTGCCGTATAATCAAGGATGCCAAATTCTGAGTTCCGTGATTTTTTTTTTTTGACTCAATTTCTTATGTATCTGGCAACCTGATTTTCATTACATCATACAGATGGAGACCTATAAAAATTATGCCTTAAATTCGATTTTGGCTACCCTAGTATTACATCATTGCGCACATTTTAATACGTCATTTTGGCAACATTTCTTTCTCGCCAAAAAATTCAGAATTAGGAACCCTGGATTATATGGCACCTGTGCCCAATGACTAAATTATACAATTTGTATTTTCTTATTCTTTTGTAAATAATTTTGTACTTTCACTTTGAGAAGAAGAAAACAACTGAGGAAGGAAAAGGGGTGATTATTAATATATTTTTTATAGTCACCAGCAGACCTATTAAGATCCATGAAAATTGAATACATAAATCAAAATCTTTTTTTACCACGAGTCTAAGCACTCGCGTGAATCTAATTTCTTTTTCTCTTCACATCGGTCTGCTAATGATTATTACTAATTCATAAAGGATTATTGTTTACATTTAACATGATGAATAGTATCTCATTTTTACTTTCAATTTCCCTTTATAGAAAGTAATCAGACTATTTTGTCAGTGAGCATCCAATGCCATCATATCCAAGTATTTAATTTTGCTCAGATTTTCACACACAATGTAGTTGTATTACATTCTTATTTGCCGATTGTTGGTGACATAAAATTGCGAAATACAGCAAGCCCATTTTTAATTTTGAGCTAAAGTTGAGTATCATTATAGATAATTGAATTATAACTCACTTTTGCTGTCGATAATAGACCTTAGAAATATGCTCAATAAATATTGAATTAAATATTGATAAAGTTCTAATAAATGTTGATAAAACAAATTCAATAAAATTTTCATATAAATAAAGAGAAAAAAATCTCTTCAGCAAAGCTGTTGTGGGGAAAGGCTCAACTTACAAACTTACTCTACCACAAGCTTATTACTTTGTCAGAAAACACTAGATATCGCTCTGGTAAATGTTTCTAAAATCAAAATTTCAGTATTCAGTAGAGAGCTTTTCAACTTATCGTTTGCATACCTATTTTTTTTTTATTGGAATACGATATTTCAACTTAACGTTTCTAGAAATGCAAACAATAAGTTGAAAAGTTCTCTATAGAACATTAAAATTATTTATTCCTTTTTATTATTTTTATTATAAATAAAATTATAATTATGGAAAGTTTATTTTTCTGTCCAATCATTATAAATTATGATTTGCTTCTATTGTAACATTTCTACATAGCTGTATGTAATTAGAATAAACTTATAATGTCTTTCACAAAGTTTTTAGAGCAAAGAAAAGTAAATGAGATTAACCTTTGTATTTTTCACTAGGAACTATAAGCCTCAGACCGCAGAGATCAAAACTAGTTTTTGCCATAATGTAATGAACAAGATTAGGAATTTTCTTAGCTTCAAATCCCATCCCAAACTGCTCAATAATTAAGAAAATGATCATTCTCATAAATACTAGCTCATAGTTATATTCAAATTTTAAGTGCGCGTATATAATATAGCCAATAAAATTGACGAGAGATCGCAGAAAAATAATAAATTACCAAGAAACATTTTGTAATTTCTTAAAATTATATAATTCAATAAATTTTTAAGCTCATATTTTACAAATCTGCTTTTTATTATTTCAGCAATATTAATTAAAAGAAAATTTTAACTGTTGGCGTAAGCAAGGCAATAGTCTTAAGATTCAAAAAAGACTGTATACAAATATTGATATTATTAATTTAGAATTCTGGCATCACAGTTCTGCTTACGGAAATATCCCCGGTGAAAATGTGTTTTGGGTCCCCTACTAGGCGCATTTTGAAAAAGTCGCCAAATAGCGCGTTTTTGCGTGTTGTCTTGCGGAGTTGAATGTTCCGAGAGACACTACGTAAAAACGGCGTTTCTATGGTGACGAAACCGAAATCCGTGTTTTTAACGAATTTAACCGTTGGTAAGGTAACGAAGACAATGGTTTCTTTACGAATTGTATAACAAAAAATACACATATAATTGTTTAACCAAAAAGACAGGATTGCCACAACGAGTTCATTTAGGATGAAATAGTCAGGGCTACCACGCTTTCCGCATCTATCGCCCATTTGGCGAGAAAGGGGTACCCAAACCACAGGTTAACCATATCCCCACTCAATCTTACTCAGTGCGAGCTATCAGCCTATGAACATAAAGCTCTAAAACAGTTTTTTGTCGTAACCTAATTTAGAATTCTGTAAAATTTTACCGCACTGTCAACCTTGGCGAAATTTTCAAAAAGTCACCAAATGTGACCGTATGATGAATTTGCGATCGGAAAAGTAGCGGAAGAAAATAGCTAAAATAGTTACAAATGGTAAAAATTTACCATACGGTCACCCTTGGCGAAATTTTCAGGAAATCGCCAAGGGTGACCGTACAACGAATTTCCGAACGAAAATACGGCGGGAGGAATAATAGCAGGAAATAGTGACAAATATTTCATCCATTGTTAGTATCTAACAATATGTTCAACTAATTTTACAAAATTAACAAAAAACACAGATTTATAGATTTCAAACATCAATAGTAAAACAATAAAGTTGATACGTTAAATTATCCATAAAATTTTTTAATTAAATTTTATATTAATGACTTTAAATCGGTAAATATTCATGAGAAATTAATGACAAATAGGGTAGCTAAAATACTAGTTTGCCGGATTTCCGGTAAAAATATTTGTCAAATTTGGAACCAAGGATGACCGTACAGTAAATTTGATTCTACAATTTTACTAGTTAAGGAAACTTTTCAGAATTTAAATCGTCCTTGTCAATTTAAATTAAACCATAAATTGGGAGTTTTGTCTTGTCTTTTTCATTCTGGTTTTTATGCTGTTCTATTGTCAATGTGTTAATGGGTTGAATCAGTGAAAAACGGCTTCTCAAACTGATGCTTTGGTTCTTGAATAAAAAACTGTTTTATTAACAAAATATACTTCAACAACATACTCAGACATTCGCCGGTGAATTTCACCTTTTTTACTGCCACTCGAAGAATGTAATTTGAAGGCAAGCAGCAAATTCGTAGACAAAACGGATTTACGATGCCATCTCATTATGATGTGATATAGATTAAATGTTGCCTGACATCATGGACATTTTAAAACAATGAGAATTATAATAAAGAAGAGTATTCAAGATCTCAAGTGTAACGGAAGAAACAACCACTTTATGGTTAATAAACTTTGCGAATGCATTAAATCAGTGAAGAAAATTAGGAAAGTGTACGCTCTCATGGACCTGGTCTTGCTCTGCTGATCTGGAGGGCATGCAACAACAACAGAAAATTAGGTATGATTGGATGGTAAATGGTACAGTGAGAAAACAACTCCCTTTATCAGTATACTTATATAGGCTTATAGCATATTGTACCACGTGAAATAAAATTTTTAAGTTAACTTTAACATCATAAATTAATTAAGTAACCGATCTTCTTTCCAACTAAGACTAAATTTGCTTTTTTAATATAACAAAATTAAAAAAATTATATAAATTGCAAAAAATTAAAAAATTTTAAAATTTTGTCATATAATCTGTTAAATACTTCGTACATTCACAGTAGATTTAGCTAATAAATTATGCATCACAAATTTTATCAATCAATATACTTTAGAGAATAACAAAGTCAAAGTTTTAAATCGTTGTGATTTTTTAGAATATAATTAAAAATTATGTTTACATATGTCTGTGTTTCTGATAATGATCAAAGTTATAATTTAACTTTGTTATTAATATTTTAATTTCGATGATTTTTTTTCACTTAGATGAAAACAAGTTATGCTTTTCAAACTTAAATATAATTTATATAGCGAATCAACCCATTTAATATAACATCAGACTTTTCAAGAACAAATTATTCGAATTTAAATAGCTTTTTATTATAAAAACAAATACATACAGAGAAATACAACTCTTCAAAATGAAAACTCCAACATTATATAAAATTTTCGGTAAAACTTTACAAACGAATACTTATTAATTATTTGGCGATTTTTTTTTTTTTTTTTTTTTTTTTTTTTTGAAGCCAAGATAGGTTTTGAGATAGAAACAGATGCTGGCCGCAACTTAAGAGCTTTAGAAAGATAGAGTTACCAGGATTATTAGAAATTAACGTTTATCGCCAAAATGTCATGCCATTGTTCTCTAGATTAAGAAGTAAAATTTGAAAGTATAAAAACGTAATTCACTTGCATGAAAAATCATTTAAAAAGGGGGTTATATATATATTTTAACATATAATTTTACATTAATAGGAACTCCAATAAAAACATTCAAAATCTTAGTGATGACATACTAAAATAAATAACTTCCAACTCCTCTTTGTGGCAAATATATAAAAAATAGATTCTGGTACTTATTTTAGCGTTATTAATGTAATTAAAGTCGCCACCTGTTACCATAACTTATCTTGAATATAGTTACTCTTGAATGGAGACATTGGAATATATATATAGTAAAAGTCTATTCTAAAAACGTATTGCTGTTGTAGAAAAAACTAAAAAGAGTCTGAAGAAAATGATTTGAATTTACTTTGTACATTATAAAGCTAATTTTATTTTATTTCACAAATGCGAAAAATTAACATCTATATAATCAGTTCACAGGTTTTCTAATATTCCTTAATAATATCTTCATACTAGAAAGTGGGACATAAATATTTAAATTTTCAATAATCTTAGGTTAATTAGATACACTTAAAAATAATCTGCTAAGGGAATCTACTACTTCAATATTGTTTTAAATTAAGCATATGAAGTCATATAATTAAGCATATACATATAACCAACTAAGGAAAAATGAGAATCAAATATTTTTTTTTTTTTACTTTTCAGACATTATTTTATACATTTGGAGTTATGAGGTATTTATAATAAGATTTGTATCTAAAAATATGCATGCATCATAACTCATCTAATAATAAGAAGTGACAATTTTTTTCCTTCATTAGAATTCTTTGAGAAGAAAATAATATAATTATAACGCAAATACAATTGTAATTGGTGATAATAATTTTTTGAAGTGTTTCCTTTTTTAATGTTATTGAAATAAATAAATATAAAACAAATAAAAATTTAATCACATACAGAACATTTACAGAAACTATACATATTATAAAACATATGTTTTCGCCATTAAACTAGACATTTTTATTTATGGATAAATCAGTAGTCAAAGGAATCAATAACTTAAGAAATAAACTTTAAGAAGAAATAAAACATCTGTATTTTATCAGGCATAAGCAAGACCAAGCTACTTTCCACTGAATACCCTCTTGGTGTCTCTCTTGAATTACATTTATTTCTTAACGAAAGTTATTCACATCAGCTTGCAATACTACTCTGCTGGGCTCTGTAACACGATGGAAAATAATTCCCCCTCCTCACGGAGCTACCATTGATCTCGGAAGATGAAGTACCTCTTGATAGAATTACCCACATAAACGTATGAACTACACTGCGGGGGGGGGGGATACTAGTGCCCACCTTATCAGCCTGCCACAATTGTTGGGGAAAGACATGCTAGTGAATTCTAAAATTTCGAGAAATTTGGTAGAGTTTTTTATTTATTTTTTTTACGTCTCGCTGGAAAAGTAAATGATGATCGTCGAAGAACTATTTTGTTTCTGGACGTGTTTCAATTGATAATAGCTTAAATAAGCGCAAAATGATGTTTGGATATGTGTTCATACTCTTGATGTGAAATGCTACTATTTTTGATATTCATATAGTTATTTTTGTTTTTAGCGATGAATACTAATATTTTATTGGCATTCTTTGATAGTTGAAAGCAAGGTAAAAATTTACAATACGGTCACAATTGGAAAAAGTTTCAAAAAGTCGCCTAGGGTAACCGTATGTCGAATTTCCGATCGGTAAAAACGGCAAGAGGAAAGTGGCTGAAATTGTCACAAATATTTCACATTGTTGGTATCTAACAATATTCTCAACTAATTTTATAAAATTAACAAAAAACGCAAATTTATATAGATTTCAAACATCAATGGTAAAACAATAAAGTTGGTATGTTAAATTATCCATAAAAATTTTCGATTAAATTTTATATTAATGAATTTAAATCAGTAAATATTCATGAGAAATTAATGACAAATAGGGTTGCCAAAATGGTAATTTGCTTGGTTTCCATTAAAAATGTTCGCCAAATTTGGCTAAAAAAACGTGCCAAGGGTGACTGTATAGTAAATCTGATCCGTAATAACAACAAACGATGCAATCAAAACTTAAAGCAAATGGAAAATAACTTATATTTCCTATTTCATGCACATCTGAAGTAATTCTTTATATGCAAACAAATTTAAATTTATGCATGAAAATATGTTTTGATAATATATTATATATTTTAATGCTGTTATTTTGATAATATATCATCTATTTTAATGCTGTTAATAAAGTGGTCAATAAATGTAAAATACAGAAATGCATTGCTGATTATTAAAACTTTTATTGCTGTTTTAGATAGATTACTGATTAAAACGAATAGCTATATAGCATTGAATTCTCTTATATAATTACATCAAAGTTGCCTTTTTTAAAGCTATTAAACTCTATTAATATTAAATTATGATGTAGTTTAAAAAATGCATAAGTCTTTTTCTTCACATCTCTATATGGAAATGTGTAACCTGAAATGAAATACATAAAAGAAAACCACTGTTTTAAAGTAATCAGTTTCTTTTCTGTTTTTTCATTTTTTTTGTTGGTTACATTAAACACGTAGATTGATAATATCCAGTGATGAAAATAAAATTCTCGCAAGCATAAGTATCATTTTTTGTATTTCAATTACAGAATTTATCCAAAAAAATTTTGCCACTTATATAAACCATTAAATATTTCATTCTTTTTAACATTTTTATGATATTATTACCAAAACTTTTAATTAAAATTTTTCTGAACAGTAATAAAGCCCCAATTAAATTAGATGTGCCGATGTTTAAATTTGAGCAACTCCCGTAGACTTAACATCGTCACAGCTCAAATTTCAGCAATTCTTTTTGTCCAATCAATGTTTGAGATTTCTTTCAGGTTTGCTGTGAGAAAATAACTGTTTTACTAGATATAATAATAGATAGCTTTTCTGCATACAATTTTTATGTTTACCATATTTTAACTAGTATATTTCAGATTTCATGATAAACTCTTATTTGTGAGTTTTGTGTATATCCAAGTTTTTAAAGTGTTAATTAATTCAAATGAACATCTGAAATGGATTTTCTTTGTTTTGTTTGAATTAGTTTCATTCTTAAATTTTGATAATTTTCTTATGTCATTTTTGTAAAAATATTTTGTCTAAATACATCAAAGTATTTCTTCTTTCCTGTAACCTTCATAACTTATTAAGAAAATAAAACAAGTTTTTCAGTATATTACACTATTTATTTACAAAATTTATTATCGTCTTTATTATAATTTTTTGGAAATGTAAACATATCTTTGATTAAACATTTTATAATTGACTTTGGCAATTATTTTATATTTTCTACTTCCGTTAGAATTATTTCATACAAACTATGTATAAAATAATGCTAAAGGAAGTAGAAGTAGGCAGAAGATGACATAATGTCATGGCATTGTTTCATCCTCTAATAGGATACGATTCTCTAAGTGCATATATTTTAAATATTAGAATCAGACTTCTGTCGGCATTTCTTAACTTCGGACAGTCCTTTGGTAAAAAACATTGATAAATACACAACACATATAAACCTTGAGTAGTTAAGATTAAAAAAATATTATAAAAAGAAAAATATAAATATAGTTTTTATTGTTAAAAAACATTTTAAAAAATTTGATAAGAAATTTATGTCTAACTCTTGAGCATTCAGTACTTAATGAGATTTTTTGTATGTCTGTATTTTAAACAAAGCAATTTTTTTAAATTTTAAATTCTTAAAATGGGTAAAATTTTAAGTATTTAATATGAATATCATTTAACGGAAATCCCAGAAGTCTGGTCAATACAATATTTTAATTTTATTTTAGTTATCCAGATATCTAGATTAGTTATTTACATGGCTTTAAAGTAATTCTATTTGAAAGTGTCTATCAAACTTAAAACTCTCAGCAAAATCCAAAAAAGTAGTACATCTTTTA
The DNA here is from genome assembly GCA_030067965.1 of Latrodectus elegans. NCBI lineage: Eukaryota > Metazoa > Arthropoda > Arachnida > Araneae > Theridiidae > Latrodectus > Latrodectus elegans. The sequence goes on along the minus strand of CM057811.1, from coordinate 36,300,180 downwards.
TAAAAATGTTATTTTTTACAGTCTTAAATTAAAATGTTTGGGTTTCAAATTGTATAAAATTTAAATTAATTTAATTAAAAATTATTTTGAAGTAACAAATATACTATATTTTAATAACTGTAAATTTTGTTATTTTCTTTATTATACTCGATAATATAAATTTAAATTTTAGATAATTTTTTTATAATATAAAAAAATATTCGATTAAGAATATTTGTATACATACTTGGAAATACTTTAAAATTATTGAAACAAAATAATTTAAATTATAAAATATTCATTAAAATTTAATAAAATTTTTAAGCAGTTAAATTCTTTTATATTGAAATTAATATCTAAATCTAAATTTTCTGTTTAAAAATTGGCAACTTTAATGACATTGTTCTCTAACACTGAATTATGAAAATAAAAATGAAAATAAATAACGTTTTCTTGTATTATTTCCCCTTGGCGAAAAAAAGACAAAACTTGATCAGTTTTTAAAAATATTTGCCGACATGAATTGCCCGAGTTTCTGCTGCATGTATAAAAAAAGTTGTTGATATTTGGCAACTTATAACAACCAATAACTTTCAATTGGCATGAAACTTGGCGAAAACAAAATTATATACAAATTTTAACTGCGTAGCTGTTAAAAATAACTCTAATATTATTGGAGGAATAGAACAAATTGCTGTAATTTGAATTCCGACGTCACGTAATGTTAAGTCTATGGGAGTTGCCCAAACAGAAATATCAGCCACACTCTATTACGTTAGGAGCTTAATGAGAAAAAATGTTTCTGCAGAATTCCGTTAATTATATTATTATCGAATATTTTTCATCGAATTCCCAAGTTCATCTTAGAATATTTGTATTAAAATATTTACTGATTTTCTTATATTACTGAAAGTATTTTGAAAATCGTAAGTGTATTTAAGTCATTGTAATTCACGTTGTTTAAATTACAAATCGATACACGATAAAATATTGCTATTGTTTACATTTGTATTGTTTAAATATTTATGGTCGTGCCTGTATGTGTACTCAGTAATAAACATATTCTTGACTTTCAAATTCATGAAGTGGGAAAAATCAATAAGTAGAAAATTGATTTTAATTCATATTCTTGATTCAACAACCAAGATACCATTTTTTAAAAACCTTTAACAAATAAAATTTTTATTTAAATAATGTAAACATTTACACATGCTAAAAAATCTTATTATGATTAATATACTTAACATAGATTAATGGGATTATACATGGCGAATATGTATAATAAAGATTCCAATGAATTGCAAGAAAAAGCAATAAGCAATATTTGTAAAAACAATTTTACTAAAAATTTCTCTACCATTGAGCACAGTTATTTGTATGAGATAATACATTAAAGTGAAAATGAACATCAAATGTCCGTAAAAAAAAGTTTTTATCATAATTAAGGAATTTACATTTTTCCTTTAACTTCAACTTTAACCAGCTAATTATTATAAGGGTATATTTATTGAAAGGGAAATTAAAACATCGTTTTCCGGCAATTTATGATTTTTATTATTGAGGATATTCAATGTTGATAACAGAAAATATATAAAGTTTTATGTTAAGCTAAATGTTAGAATACATTTTTGGTATACAGTATCAAATAAATTTCTCTTCCATTTCTGATACTAATAAATGTAAAATACAGAAATTTCTTGTTGATTACTTAAACCTTTTATCGCTATTTTAGAGAGATAGCAGCTGACACTAAATAACTATAGCACTTAATAGTTAAACAATTAAATCCAAGATGCTTTAGTTAAAGGTATTCAATTCTATTAATATAAAAATAATGACATACTTTAAAAATATACAAGATTTTTTTTTGACATCTCTATATGGAAATGAGTAACCTGAAATGAAATACATAAAAGAAAACGAATGTTTTAATGTAATGGGTTTGTTTTTGTTTGTTGGTTATATTAATCACGTAAATTGACAGTAATCAGTGATAAAAATAAAATTCTAGCAATTGTAAGCATATTCGTTTGTACTTCAGTTGCAGAGTTTATCAAAAATTGTGTTGTTACTTATATAAACCATAAAATACTTCATCCTGTTTAACATTTGTATAATATTAATTACAAAGCTTTTAACTATTGTGTCTTTTAGCTACTATCCATAAGAATGAACGTATTAAATGTTAATCCATATTTATAATAATTATTGAATGAAACTATTCACCAGACCATAAACAAAAGTAAATAATAGGAATATAGAATGTGTTTCCTAAGTAACATGTCAATTTTCGTTTTGTTATATATATACATATATATATATATATCTTAAGAAATTCTTTAAAATAATGTTTAAGAAATATAAGATATATATATTTCAATTTTATACATTGTATATTATGCATGGTAAAATTGAGTAAAATTCCAATATTTCGAGGTTGACTACGTGTAGGATAAAACATGATAATTTGTTTAAAAATCAATTTGCCAAGAGTTTTCTTTGTTGATTTTCAACTAAACTATATAACATGGTTAATCTTTACTAAGTTCTCACATGACATCACAAAGTCATATCAAGACTATTAATATAAAAAACTGCACAAAAATATAGACTACGTATAGCACTTTATTTATTTATTATTATTTTTTATTTCTAAGCATTTATTGATTTATTGAAGCACTAAAGTCGATAATGCTTAAAATATTTGATTTGATAAGTTTCAAACAATTATTATTTTTTTTCAAGGTACACACAAGATTATATTATAGAATACGAATTAAAACTACATTTTTTTATTTACAGGTAAAAAATCATTTAAGGTATAAAAACATTTAAAAATCTTTAGGAAAATACTTAGTTTACATACTCAAAGAGAAAATAGCAAATCTAAAAATTTTAATTAGAGAATATTTATGAATCCATTCTACAATATACAGTTTCGAAGTGCTTGAGAATGTTTTAATTAGTTTTATCGATTCATTTACATGAAATAAATTTGAAAGTCTATAAAAGAATACCTATACAAATATATATATATATATATATATATATATATATATATATATATATATATATATATATATATATATATATATATATATTGAGTTTTTAGATTCTATATATTTCGTTCATTTTTACTGACAGAATCCTTATTAGTTTAATCTGAATGAGTTGCCTAAATGAAGTTCACTTCAATTTATAATTAAAAGCTGTACAATCCTATAATAATAAAATCAGATAAAATAAATTTCATACATTTAATGTCAAATGAAAGCGTTGAGATTTTTTTATTTATCAAAGATTAAAATAAATGTTCAGTCAGATTATATTACTGTATTTAATCTTAAAATGTAGTAGCTCTTTAGCTCTAAAAAGCAGATAATTTATATTGTTTACAGTTAAAACTTCTGTAGTTTGCGTTTTTATAGTTCTTTAAAAATTTTGAATTGTAATTATATTATTTACATTAATATAATTACCGAAAAATTTATTTTCCACAAATATATACATCCATTCTTTTGCTGTATTTTTTAGAATTACTATTCAGTAAAAAATTAATTGAATATATAAAATCAATATTTTTATTGAATAATTAGAATATAAGCACTTAAACAAAAGAACAATTTATATTTAAACAGAGCTTTTATCTACTTAAGACAATTGCGTAATTCGATTTTGAAATACTTATCAAACCTAAGCATTTCTGTTAATTTTTTTGTAATTATCATAATTTAAGTGTTTTTACTATCTTTATTTTGAAAAATTTTCAACAAAAATTGTTATAAATGCAATTATTAAAGTGATGTTAACATCTTCATGAGACAATAAGTTGTTAAAGTAATGTTTTATGAAAAAAATTGCAGAATTTTTTCAACATTCGTTGCTTTTTTCAGAATTTTTTTTGTTTTTTTATATTAATTATATACTGCTATTATTTGTATTAAATTTGTTTTTATGAAAGCAATTATTAAATTTATAAGTTGATCACTTTTGACCATTATTAATTTACAATGTTACATTTTTAAAAAAACTTTTTCTTATATCAAACACTATGTGGTCATTATGGAATACTTAATATGTGGATAAAAAGAAAACAAGTGATACATATAAAAGAATAGACACATAATATTTTGAGGATAATTTTTAATCACTTTAAGTGAAAAAAAATTCTTTTCTTCTTTATTTAAACACAAGGGTGTTCCTAAGTAAAGAAACAAAGAATGATGTAATTTAATTTTATTCTGGATGAACTACTTGTCCTACTTTCTTTCTCTTTTTCTTATTTAATCTCAAACTTAATGGTAACGCAAAATAGACATTTCGTTCCCTGATGCTATAACCAATGGTAATTTTTAAACTGAATTTTGGAAAACTTACACTAAATCTTGTACTTCTGATTGTAGTTTTACCATGTAATGAATTCTCTAAGCAAAATTTCAGAAACGAAATAATAAAAATATAAATTGGAGATAGTTTAAAGTTAAATGTGTGCATTACGTAAAAGAGAAAACTTTGAAATTATGTGTGGAAAGTAAGCAGTCCCATACATAGGGATTATCATGTCCCCTTCTTCTAATAATATTTGCTTCGTATAGAATGGATCAGTATAGTTGCCTATCACCTTAGTTTGTCTTAGTTCATATCTGAATACGGCGGTAACAATCTATGCAAATGATGAACTATAATATCTTAAACATTTTCAATTAATGAGAGATTTGGTATAACAGGTGGCTTTAAGATTACCTGGATTCTCTGTCGCTTATGCTGACTTATTCTTACTTTGTGTGATTTAACACTATCCTGATGATAAATGTCAATAAGTACCAGTTGAAGAAAGATTAGTGTTGCCGGAGGGAGCCTGCGACCTTTATATCGATGAACCGTCAAACTGCCAACAAATAAGGATTAAACTGAAACTGTTTGGGAAGTCCTCCAAAATAATAAGACCATATTGTTGCACAATATCGCTTTCCAAAGTTGAAGCTAGATTGGATATGTAATGAAATCGCCTCCAGATTACTCCGTGATGCATTTCATTGCTTAAACAAAAAGTGACTCGTGTGCAAAATTACACCATGCCAATCTAAAATCTACTGACATCAGCTTAAAATAATTATAAATGGAGGCGACTGTCTTGCAATTGAAGGTTGTAATCAAAAAGGTTATTGTTGTTTCTTTAGCATGTTTCCCTGCATCTGGCGCTAAGTTAGACAGAAGCAACCGGATATAATATTCAAGATTTTGAAGCAGGTACCAAATCAAAGACCTCCAATACTTGTTCCGTCCCCCCCCCAGATGTCATAGCAAATTTCACTTGGAGGACATAGCAAAAACGTCTTATTTTATATGCCTCTGCCGACTTTAGGGAATACGACGGATCTTAGGTCAAGCCGAAACTCTATTTCACTACGTATCGATTTCAAGAACGACGCTCTAAACAATCAAACTACGATAAACTTTGTAATTTGACTAAAATAATTTTGAACACTTTCATTGGTTAATATAAATACTATTTTTTCCCTCTTTTTCTATAACATTTAATTCTGAGGCATTTTTTCAAAAATTACGCACATAATAAATTAATAACTGTTTTCTATAACTAATTTATTAATTTTAGTTTCATTTATTTGATTAATATAATGTGTGAGTTATGAAACAAAATTTATAAATTTTTTAGATAAACCAAAGAAAAAATTAAGTTCACTTCAGTTTTGGTTTTCAATATATAATAGTTATAGAAAACTTTTATACACAGTTAAATATTTATAAAGTAAAAATAATTCAAAGTTATGAATATTTAATAAAAATAAAATTTTGTATATTTTACATAGTGAATAAAATACAAACTTTCAGGTTAATAGTAAATATTTTAAGGCATTTTAAATTATTATATTTCCGTGTCTGAACGAATTTGTGGAATTTCGTGTATTAGTCTAAAATTACTTGGAATTCTCATTGATTAAGAATAATGATATATTTAAAATCCTTATTTATACAGTCTTTTGTACGGAATATATATAACAGTTACAATCTTTCTGTAATGATAAAGTAACCGAGATGAGAAATCATTAGTAATGTATTGCAAACATTTTCCATGCGTGGTACTGTCGGTACAAAACACCAGAAAGGAAGGAAACGAGGAATACGAGTAAAGTATGCTTAATGTTCTTAAATTATATTTTTATTACGGAAAATAACTAAGCTAACTCACAAATAGATAATGATCACCATGAAATAAGGTGTCCAAAAATACCACTTCAGCCGTGAGGCAGAACTGAAATCTCCGACGCTTTGAGGATCTTACGTTAGCAAATGTACCGAGCATGTCCTGGCTTCGTGCAGAAGTCGTTAGCAGTATTAAGCAGGCTCCTTAATACTGCTAACGGGAATTATTTTACATAACAAATAACCAGTGAAAGTGAGGTGTGGTGATCTAACGTTCCAATACAATGGACTTTCTAGCTTCATCCATGGTTGTCTATTCTGAATTACATTCATCTGAACAAACTTCAGGTCTAAATCTAATGAATATTCTAAATTACAATGAATATTCTGAATGTAATGACAATTCTGAATTACATTTATTTGAAGACATGTCAATGCTATATGGTATGCTTAAGCACAGTATTTCTCCTGCGCTACGAGTAAGAGGTGTTTTCTCATTTGTTCTTCATTTTTTGTTTTATAGTTCATCACTACCGGACAAAGAAAAAACTTCCAACCAAACAATACTATGCAATTTTTCATTGTCAAGTCTAGTCTATTCTTCGTGAAAACTTTCAACTGCTGTACTAATATGTTGGGTATAGATCATATTCAAATTAATTGTGATAATATGGAGTAGGAAAACCCAACTTTTCGTTCGCAAAGTAGCAATGCTGGTACACGTATCAAAGATTCATCTACCGAAGCGCTTATGCATACCCTACAATACTAAGATATATTTTTTTGTTTGTGCAATACGAAAATTTTGAACTAATTGTGTCAGATCAGGCTTTGACTTAATCATTTGACTGTAGTTTAAAAATTAGTCAGGTGTGTTAAGCAGAAATTGCTACCAATAATAGGTATCTAAAAAAGCGTTGAAAAATATTAACACAGTACACTATTACAAAAGTACTAATTAATAATAAAATTGAATATTCTTATAAAAAGTTATATCTTAAAATTATTCTGTCACACAGCATAAAATGTATTAGTATAATATCCTGTATGAATATTTTCTTGAAACAAAAATCCTCCTTCCTTCGGCTACGTAATTTTATCAACATTTACGACACTTGAATAGACGTTCAAACAACAAAATAATGTCGAGCAGCAAACTCCTCGTCACTCATGTCTTAAATAGTTTCTGGAAGCATAAGCATGTTTCTTGAAGTAAGTTAAGAGGCAAAGGTTCTTTCCAAGGCTAAAACTCCAGAAAACGAAAAATTCCAAAAAACAAGAGAGAAATCTCACACTCGCAAAATTAAGAAAATAAATCATGCTTCTCTTGGCGACATACGCTGTCTTGCGAGGAAAAATCTCGAAAACGGTTACAGAAGACGAAGGCCATCTTTTTCGAGTCTTGGAAGAAGCTTTTTGGAGCGAAAAATTTCATTAACCGCACGTTCGAGCGCCATGGTCTTTGGTTAAAAGGTGATATGTGGTTATACTCTCTGAATATCTTTTTTGTTTTATTTATTTTATTTTATTTTTGCTCTTTTGGTGAAAACTTTGTGGACGCATTCTTTTCAAGGTGTAAGTGAGTGGAAGTGATGCCTTCGTTTCCTCTTTAATCAGGTTTCTCTTTTTATGAATATGTATCTTTATTACCTTCAATTCAAATGTCTAAATTTCATTCTGTTACGAACTATTTTTCTTCGAAGGAAAGCGAGATTATTGATTAGCTTATTAATATTAAATTCGAAATGGTATATTTTTTCTAAAGTGTAATCTTCAATCAAATAAAACTATCTACCACCATTTCTTGAGAAAATAAAATCAATTTTGATTTATATAATATTTTGAAGAGTAATATCTGGTTATATTCCATGTTTTCTTTTCTATGCTTTAATAAGTTATAGTTTATTTTGTAATAATATATATATTTTTAACATATTATTGCATATTTTGTATTACTTGAAAAGTTCATATTTTAGAATATTAAATAATATCAATATATTTCATATAATTACAGGTACTTAATCAATTCATGTGTGTGTTAATTGAATTTTCAATAATAATGTAAAATAATTGTATTTTTATATATGTGCATTTTCTAATTTATTTATTAAAATAATGAAGATTAAACTGGTGATATCCGTGCTACTGTTTTCTTCCGTAATTATTTCAGAGATTTTGAAATTATAAATATCTGATGTTAAAGTTATTTTTTACTTTTGTTATTTTATAAGTAATATTTGGGGGCATTTAAGGTAATTTAGAAATTTTAAGCAGCATGTTTAAGCACATCACTCTAAATATCTTATAATTTCTGGAGACATCTTTTATTAAATTAACTTCAGGGAATTATCGTTGTTTATTTTCAATTCTTCCTTAAGGTTTTACTGTTGACTAATCTCTTTCTGTTTTTCTACAGATCATGTCGCATTAGATTGTGTTTTCTGTTAAAATTTTGTACCTATTCAAACATTCTAATAAATTATTGTTACTAAATTTCTGCATAGTTTTTATGTATTCTTGCAATGGTCTTCTCATACAAAATTGATTTTTATTAACTATAATTTTGAAATTTAAAATAATTTTAGGAACCTTAACAATTACTTAATTATAATGATTCAAGAAATAACATTTACTACTGAAAATTTAAATAAATATTTTAAAAGGTAAATTTTGAGTTAAATATTTTAATTTAATGTAATTTTTGAGTATAATATTTTTGTTCTAGTTTGTCATTACATAGACACTTCATGTAATTCGCATTATAAATAAAAGAAAGTAATGTTTTGCATATGCAATGTTTATATGACTACAAATAAAGTTTATCTTACTTGTAAGAAATGGAAATAATCTGTAAAAATTTATCGTACTTTTTATTTGTATATATTGATGCATAAACAAATAAAAAGTAATACATTCTTCATTTTTGATGACAATATTACGTTTTAAGGCTCATAATATTTGTCAACAAGTTGAAAATAAATTTAAATTCTTCTAGCTTCGTAAAAATAAATCATTATGATAAAACATAATGGTATTTTGTCTTTACCTACTATCTCTCACAAAAAGCCTAAGTAATAGTCTTAGATAAGAGTAATTACATGCACCATTAGCAGCTCCTTTGGTGATTGTACAATAATCAGCGAACAAAGAATTAAATATCCATCAACATGGGCCAGACAATTTTATTTCCAGACGTATCAAACGACTTAGCAAAGAAGCTCGATTGCATTAGTTGCAAATTAGAATCGGGTAAGGAAACATTTCGACACACCCTCCCCTTTCCATTACACTCTGAGATCTTAATTACATCAACATAGGAAATTGGGTTTAGTGGACAATTGGTGGCGTAAGCGCACTCACCTAATGATTTGCGTCACTGTTGAATGTAGCTTCCTATAGATGGGCTGGCGTAGTCACTGTTGACTGTAAAGCATAATAATTTTCATCTCTTATCGTCTCAACGTCTTCTTAATATGCATATGGAGTGAATTAATTTTAATGTTGAACTGTGTCAACCGTGGTTGCGACCAAGCGCATTCCATTGTGTAAACATGGAATTTACATCTGAGATATATTGCAGGTTTAGCTAATCTGTATTGCGTGCATTAACTAGTGAAATTTGTTGGACACTGGTGTTCTTGATTATGTACTATAAACAGAAGTAATATATCTATTTTGAAAAGCTAATATTTTATGCTTTTTTTAAAAAAGACATACGTTACAGCATTACACACATGCACAATCTTAATAAATCCTTATAAAACCATTAAAAATTTATGACCTAGTTGCTTTTTTTCATTTCATTTTAATCTCATATCATGCGTATTGCATTATCAATTATTAATGATTAAAAAACTACAAACTTCGTTTTGCCATTGGCTGGAATTTTCATTCAGGTGAAGATTTTGAAATTTTGCTTCTACTTTCTTGGGAAACAGAAATATATTCTACTGATTACATTACTTATTGGGCACAGAATATTTTCAAAAAGAACATTCACTTTGTGTTATAACAAACACTCTATGACATCAATATTAAAATAATTTGTCCACTACATAGATATTAAGTATTTATATTTCTAAATCTTAAGGTTGTATAAAGTGTATAATATTTTCAGATTAGTCCATGGTTTCCACACAATTTAGAATATCTTTTAATGGTTTATATTTCTTTTTAATTCCTTAAATGCATTTATTACCTTCCCTTAAATTTTTATACATAATTTCTTTATATTATATGGTTTCTTTATATTATATTATATGCAATACAATATACATTTTTAATCTAGGTAATTTACTTAGGTATTAGACAACGAAACTATTTTCGAAATTTTCGTAAAAAAGTAGTCCACGTTATGTTAAAAGGAAAATATATTAATGAAGAAATGAAAGAAGGATTGTAGGAAGACTTAAGTCACAGCAACTTGTCTACCAAGATAGTCTCACAGATGATCGATGAGGTTGAGGTATGGATATAATACCATTCCATTCGCTAGTGATCTTAAAAATATTCTTCAACAAAACTACAGTACAATCAGGTCAGGAGTTATGAGCCATCAGAATGAAATCATTACTAATTGTATCGACATATCAGAGGACATATGCATCAAGGATCTCAATAATGTACTTCCAACTAATCACAGTTCTTCCCTAGAATACATGCAAGTCAGTGTGACCACTGAGTGAAATCCCTGCCAAAACCATAATTCCATCACCGTGGTAACTTTGTCATTCAATAGTGTTGGAATAATGGTATCTGGTGCTTCGTTCCCTCCATAACAGCACACGTCCTGAATCCCTTTCCTATGTGAATCTGGACTTATCCGTAAAGTATGCAGAAGTCTATAGCTATCTAGTCCCAGAAACTTATATAAAACCAAAATAAACGAGCCTTTTCTGTCGGCCGCATAGATGGACACACCACCACTTGTCGCCTCTTACATAGAAATCTGCATGATATTTGTACTAGGCGACCTTTAAACCGCACCGGATATTTTTCTCGCTGATGCTACAGAATGCTTTGCAGCAAATTGCGCCACAAAAATAATTCTTCTCATTCAAGACAAAAGAGCTGTATAATAATCTTTTGCATTTGCCGTAGCTCATGGTTGGCTTGTAACATATCTTTCGAAACATAAGCTTCGGTTTGATAATGATTCAGCAGAAGATGGACCACACTTAAAGACACATTATAGAACCTAGTAAGATCAGCATGAGACATTCTATTTTCTGGACTGCCTGGCACTTAAACGGTTCTGGCAAATTTCTTTATTACCGCACATCATGGTGAATATTGACAACGAATCTGTAAACAAAAATGACACGCGTAATTACGAAAATTTGATGGCATATTTTTCCTCTTACTCACATATACCTGTCTTTATCTATGAGAAATATTTGCAGAAATTAATATACGTTCACTTTTCTATTATTTATATAAACTGCAGATTTTATTGCCAATGATATATTTTATGGTGATCTTTGAAAAACATGTTGTTTCTTAGATTATAGAGATCAGTGTATATACTGTTATGTTAAATTCTGTTGGAAATTTTACATTTATATTAAATTGTAAGGAAAAGTTTAAAAAGGAAAAAAAGGGATTTATAATGTTATTTTAATTTTATGGTGAACTAAAATTTATTTTTAAAGTTCATTGTCACTAGTTTAAATATTTTATAATCTAAATTCCCATTTTAACTAATAATTTAATTTTTAAAAAGGCAAGGGTAACATAATTGTTACATATGTTTCTTAAAAATACTACATTAAAAAAATTTAATGGTTCTTAAGCACATTTTAAAGTATATGAGTTTAAAAAATGCACAATTTAATACTTTAAAACTTCAAATGAAGTGTGACTAAGTTCTAAAATTTTTCAGGTTAATTTGTTACTTTAAAACTTCAAATGAAGCAGTATTGAAATATTGTTTGACAATAAAAATATCTTGGATAATTTTTTGGCGTTCAAAAAAGATATGTGTTTAACGTCCTCTATATTTAAAAATAAAAAACAGCCTTGTTGAAACATTTTTCTGGATTCTAATGGTTTTGAGCATAAGTAAAATTGAATTCCAAAGAAGTTAATTTAAAACGTTTTATTTTTAAGGAAATCTTGAGTGACAATGAGAGCATTCTTTTTCTCCAAACTAGATTGCATATATTTGTTGGTTAAAAAAGACATTTTTTGAACATACAGTTATTTAAATATGATATATTTTGTAAGCTATTTTAAGGTGTTATTAAGTGATTTAATTGAGTAAATTAATTTATTGATTCAAAAAGCTGTTAAATTGGTCAATGAAAAATAAATTATATATTATTTTAAACACTGTTCCACATATTTCTTGTATCTTAAAACAACATTTTATCATATTTATGAACAAATATCTTATATAACTTGAATGTATTTTAAGATAGAAAATTTACGTGTTTCTTTTTTACAAGAACCACAATTGTAAAACATGCACCAAAATAGTATGCACAAAGTTCTATTCTAGAAGTCAACGACACCTCTATTTAAATATACTATTACGGCTAGGGTTTGAAACACAAATAAGAGCTGCTTTTAATTCAATAAATTAAACTTGATTGTATTTAAATTTTTGAAATTTATTTAAATTTTATGTTTCAAACATTTAGAGTAGTTAACGTAAAAGTTCTTTAAAGTACTTATATTTGAGTTTTTTCATAAATTAATTGATTTCGAAATGTACCTTAATGCAATATACAAATCTTAGGAAAATGTTTTCATTGAAATGGAAACTTTTATTCAAAAAAAGATACATACATTCCTCTGTAAACAATTCAACTAAGTTCTAAAAATTTTCAGGTTAATTTTAATTTGATAATTCGTTCTCCGATTTCAAAATTATTAAATCAATTAATGTAACTTTTCTTTAAAATATTTAACACACTAGAGTAATATTTAGAATTGAATTAATGATAATTGTGACAATATATTTCTGAGCGTCATGTACACAATATAGAGTATTTCTTTAATCAGAGTGAACAGAGTAAAAACATTTATTAAAAAAGTAATTTTAGATATTATATATATAATTTTTCTAAGAAATAACTGAATATATAATTCAATATCACATATTGATGTATATGTTTTTGTACACTTTATAAAACATTAATCAGTGAATACAGTGGCATTTAAATTACATCGATTGTAGGAGGGTTAACAAGAAACCTCAATTGAAATTAGAGGTTTTTCACTCATCTTCAAATTTCGATGTATGAAATATAATTTTGACAACATTTCTTTACTACTTAACTTAAAAATGTTTTATGAACTGAATAATAGAATATCATATTAAAAACATATTAAATTCCAATTCGGCTACAAAATAAGCAGTTTCTTTGAAAAAAAGACAATTAAAATCAGAAAACCGGCAAATTTTGAAAATTCTATCACAAAATAACAATAAATGGGAATCTTACAAATTAGGTTAAATATCTTCAGCTTATAATAATGATAAATTGTATTCTGATGCACTAACTCCCTATTAATTGAATAAAGCATTATAAATAACCTGAAAACTAAAAGTAGAGAATTATGACAAATATCAGTTGAGTTTTATTCTATATTTGATTTTTAAGTTTTAAAATAGAAATTTAAAGTATAAATTCAAAGCCTTAATGATTACATAAATTTATTGTTAACTAAATCTTAGACGCTGAGAGTCTTTAATTAGTCATTCGTTAAAGATCTATGTTGAAAAAATTAAAATATCTTAGAAAATCACTATTGCTCTATCTCTACTTTATTTTCCATTTTATGCTAAAATTTTCGCTTATATTTATAATTTTAATAAATAATCACTTGCGAAATCGTCTTGAATTTTAAAAAAAAGACGTTTTTTCTTCCCTTTAGATAACAATATTCTTTTATATCGCGTTTTCTCTTTGAAAATATGGCTATGGCTTTCTCTTTATCCGATGTATTTGAATAAAAATGAAACAATTTTCGAACTTTTTAGACATCCGGTAAAACAGACATATACTTTAAATGAAATAATAAAACAGGCAATTTCAATTTTCTCTCGAATTTTATCCCTCATTTGCAGATTAATTTTGCCATTTTCGATTTCGCTTGGAAACTCAATGAGACAGAAAAATTATTCCAAAAATAGCATTCTCCAATTCCAGAATATAATTCGTAGAAATTTTAAAAAGGATTTTCTAAGATATCGAATTTCTGAGAAAAATAAGATATGATTTGAGTAAAACGTTTAAATTTCGAATGATGTTCTTATTAGAGTAATATGAAAATTAGGAGTAAATATATATAAGAATTCTTCGTAAACATTTATTAATATTTATAAAGAAAATTATTTTTTTGCATTGTAAAGTAAATTTAATGACAAATTTTAATGCATTTTGGTAATTTTACTTTTATAGTAATATCACACGAGCTTATTCATTTTTTTAAAAGGTCTAGTTTGTTAAGTCAATTCAATACATAACAAGACAATTAATAATTTTGATGGTATACTATAAAAACTGCGATCATTATCAATATTATTAAGTATTTTTTCCATCTTGAATAAATGCTTAACTTTTGTAAAACATATTTAATGAGTTAATTATTAAACGAAAATGATTGTCCTTCCTTTTATATTTAAAATAATACATTATTTTAATTTAAGGTTAATTAATAATAGAGTTTTATCCTTCGGTCTGAAACGATTTCCTCCTGAAACCATTTTAATATATCAATAAACTGATTATTTTTATTATGATATATTTTGATGTTGCTATTAATCTCTCATGATCATATATTAATTTTGGTATTATCAATGAATATAGCTATTCACATATTTATAAAAATATAAAGGTTAAGAATACAAGCAAATTTTATTAAATTATAAATAAGATTTGCTCTTAGTTTTAACATTTTTCTTTTTTACATAAAAATTTCAAGAAAGAAATCAAAGATGTTAATGAATTTGAGACTTTGAATTTGTTAAAAGATATTATTATCAAATCATTTGAAACAGTTTTATATTATATTGAATTTTTTTAATACTGCAAATTTTAAAAGCGAAAAATGTAACTGGTTTTATAATTTTTTTTCATTTGAAATATTATGAAACGTTTAGCAAAGCTTATAGGCTAAACCCATTAATTGCTCAAAAATTTATGCAATTCCTGAAAGAACTCAATAAAGATTTTAAAAAATATAAAAACATAACAAAAAAAATTACCATATTAATATTTAAGACCTTACAAAAATTTTTCAAAACGGCTCGATTATATTTTCAACTGCTAATATAAATATGAACAATAACTTATCGTTTACAATACTGATAAAAAGTTCTGAAGTTAAAATTTAGATCAAATAAGAAAAGAATAAGTGAGAATATTTTGGTTAATGCAAACTAATTTTCTCAGGCCTCATAAGTATTAATTATTTTTAAATATATTTAATTTCAAATAAATGCTAATACTCAATAAAATCAAACCTTATAAGAATTAATTTTAAATAATTTGATGTCAATTTTAGTTTTTTAAGTGATTTTTAATAATTTTGTGTTACACATATTTGATAAATATTGTTAATTACAATTTTACCATGTATCTCAAAGTTCTTTTGATTATATTAACTGAATTTCAAAGATTCAAATAATTAAAATAAACTGTTTAATTTTGCTTACAACACATTCTAAAATAGATCTAAGCAGAAATAAAAAAAAAATTAATGTACGTTTTTACAGTACATATTATTAAATAAAGTTTTATTTTCTCATTGGGTATAGAATTGTGCAAACCAGTTATATAATTTTAAGCAACATATTACTGGTTTTCCTTATACTGAAATATGTATAATAAAATATCACAGAATATGTTAAATTAAAAAATGTCTATTATTGGCCATATTAAAATCATCAGAGGGAAATGCAAGGTTGCCAAATCTGATAAAAAAATCAACAAAAGTAATACCGCCTCAGTCCATATCCTTTAGTTACAATTAATAAACTTTATTAAGTAATATAATTGTCATTATTTTTAATACTGCTTACCAGCATAAGGGTAATTTCAATACCCCATTTTTGAAAAATGATTGATCTTATCATACAAAAAGAAACAGTGTTTGACTGATACCTACTTCATTTGGTAATTGTTTGCCCTTCAATAAATTCTTTAATTACAAAAACAAGTGATATTTGAAGGGATATAAGAATATGGTGTAAGGGACAGAATTTCCTAACCTAATCATAAAATTTTTGACAAACTTTTATCTTGGTGTCTTTCTTGGATTGTTTCCGTTAAATTATACATTTGCTGGTAATATTTTTTACGAATTGAGCTTTTCATTCAACTTTTAATCACCGTTATGTATTGGGGAGCTCAAATTCCTAACAAAACACACAACATTCTCTTACTCAGAGCCAAAGTTGTTTTAGAGTTAAAAAAAAGGCTATTTTTCCCGCTCAATATTTTCTTTACCTTACGATGTTTTCGTAGGTTTTTCTTCAGGTAGGTTTATTTTTCCTCCCCAATTATCAACCAGTGAAAGAAATCCTTGATTTTGTTCCGAAAAAGCAGAAGTAGGCATGTGATGACAGGATCATCAAAATTTTAATGACTTAAGTCACGTGGCCCTTAAGTCAGAAAACTTTTGATATTTCCATACCAATGTTATCTTCCGAATATGGTCCAAAATGGTTTGCTGAGTTGAATTAAGCATTCATCGACCTCCGATGTTGCCAGAAAAAGATCTTTCATTCTACAGTTTTATCAACACAGTTATCGATCAAGTGACAGAACTTTTCGTACATATATATATATATTTATCTATAACTTAGTGAATACTAAGTTATAGATAAACATTCAAAACCATTTCTTCTTAAGAGTCTTTCAAGCAGATTTTTGAAACGTTTTTAAGTTTCAAGTAGCGATAACAATGGTAATTGAAGCTTGAAGTATATTTAACTATCTGCAGAAGAATAAATCCCCTTCTTTTTCATCTATGTATAACTTTTGTGCTCATAGTTAATTTGATCCTTACCACTCACTTCACAGTACGCTTATTATTATTTTTTTTGTGAGTTCTTTTGGGAAAGTTTTATCTTGTAATACATCACGAAATGTATTATCGGCATCATAGGCAATTGTATGTATTTGACATTTTATACTTAGCTTTTGAAGTATATATATCTTTTTTTTTTGTTTTGCTGTAAGTAGTTATTTAACAAAATCCCAATTTAGTTACAAATCAAATTTTAAATTTACATTTGATTGAAAACTATAATAACAATATTGCTAACGGAAACATTCCTAGATTATAAAAAAAGGAAATTTAAAATTCAGGAAATTCAAAATTATCCCGCACCAACATTTGGAAATTCAGTTGAACATAACTAATTAATAAAACCTGTAAACTCAATAGATTCTTAATAGAAAAAATTTAGAGTCTACAGATTAAAACATGGAATATTTTCTTTTTTTTATATGTTTGACTATAAAATTTTAACAGTTAATAACTGCTTCAATGTTTACAGGATTAGCCTATTAACACCACCCAATAAATGTAGAGCACAGTTTTAGAACTTCCTAGAACAAACCAGTTTGAAACTTTAAATTCCTAAGCCTGCTGTTGATAGTTTCCAAAAAATACACCCAGATCTTATTGATATTTGCACAAAATAGCTGAATTTATGTTTATCAAGTTTACACGGTGTTAATTTTTTATAAAAATGAATCAGCCATCTCAATTACTAAGATACGTTTGATGTATCATTAAAATAAATGTCAATTTTAAAATAATCAAAAAATAAACTATAACAATTAAAGACATTTTTCCAGTCTAATAAATATCACGAACTTTATGTGATTAAGTGTAAAAATGTGTATTGATGTTATGGATTTTTTGAAATATTTAAGAAATTAATATTTAACTTTTTTAATGTTATATAAATTTGTTTTAGTAGTTGCATTATATAAAATATAAATATGGGTTATATTGTTATATTTATTCAGTTTCTTGCAAATATAGATTTTATTTTAAGAATTCCTATCTGCCTAAAATAATCTCGAGAATTTCATATCTACTTAAAAGGGATTTATAATTATCTAAAGTAAAATTATTATACGTTTTTTTTTTTTTTTTTTTTTTTTTTTAAAGGATAAGTTTTTATAAATTTTTTTGTAATTAATAAAAAAAAGGAAAATATTTTAATTAGCTAGGAAAAAGAAGTTGCCTCTTAAATATGCAATTTTTTTTTACAAAACTAAAAATTCAAATATTCATCCACAAATGTTTCAGCTAGCAAGAAAAAATATACTTGGCAATTATTTTTTTAACACATAGAGATCGAATCTTCATGATTTTTGTTATTTACTTAACCTAAGGTAAGTTGCTTCTTTGCTAATTCTGCCGATTGCATACAAATGACAAAAAATGTCTGGGGCGAGAAAAAATGACATTCATATTC
Source organism: Latrodectus elegans (assembly GCA_030067965.1). NCBI lineage: Eukaryota > Metazoa > Arthropoda > Arachnida > Araneae > Theridiidae > Latrodectus > Latrodectus elegans. Next base: position 36,281,591 of record CM057811.1, on the reverse strand, counting down.
TTCAGGATTCCTTTGAAATTCTCAGTAAAGAAGTTATTTTATATTATCGTTGAAAATATTTCAGTGAAGAAATTCCATTAAAAATTTAGAATGGAATTTATTCTAATCACTACTTTTCAAATTAATTTATATAATCTTTACTATCTATAGAAAGCACATTTAAAAAAGATGAGAATTTGTTCTCATTTACGATATATCTACATTGTAAAAGAGTATATATATGTACATACATATATATGATTATATAAGGTAAAAAATGAAATTAATTTTTCTTATATAGAAGAAACATTTGCCTCAATTTTTATATGCTTGTATCATAGATAGCTCTTTAGTTATTAATTAAAATTTTATTCATGAAAAATGGGCTTTGGTCACTAATTATTGAAGCTTGTACCTTTGTTAGTTTGAAAAAATCAAGAATATTTTTAATATGATATATTTTTTAACTAAAATTCTATTAATGAAAAATGGGCTTTGGTCTCAAAATACTGAAACTTGTACCTTTGTTAGTTTGTAAAAATCAAGAATATTTTTAATATGATATATTTTTTGCACTATATACCTTATCAGGATGCTTAGTAAAAATATTTTTACTAAATATTTTTACAAAGGACAGAGAAATAAAATAATTTTCTTTTCAAATTTGTGATAAAAATGTTTTCTTCTTTTTATAATTAGTATAAGTAAAAAAAAATTCCCCAACTTTAGTATGTTTTGAACAAGCAGTAGATATCTGCATTTTGTAATAGAAAACAACACATATTCTGTATATTCTCTCCTTACACATGCTCCATATTTTACGTACTATGTAATAATTTAAATGTACAATAAATGTTGAGATGAACGAATCATCGATATAGGATGTTTCACAAATTACTTATGCTTAATATTTATTTGCATTAGTTAAATTTATAAGAAAATATCTTAATCAGCATATGAAGATGCATGTACTTGATTTATTCACTGTATGTCACTTAAGTTCCTAAATTTCACTATGATGAAATTTTCAACTGACATTAAACAGTAAGAAATACGAATGACTGTCAAAATTTCAATAATATTCAATACATTATTATATCAGACTTTAAAGGAATTAGACATCCTTTTACAACGTAGGAATATGATTGTGGTACTACAGTTTTGAAAGTAAAATTAAAATGTACAGTCCATATGTGATTGAGGAATATTATTTTCTAAAATGATGTAATCGCAATGGCTGGTTATGAAAATAATCCCCTGAATATACCGTTTATTTTCACGATTTTATGAAGTAATAGTAGAAGAAAACCACCTGAGAACCAGAATAGTTTTGATCGAATTCTGCGATATATTTTTATGTGATTTTCTCTTTTTAGAGCATATTTATTTATTTATTTTATACGAATTAAGACTTTAGCACAATATTTTCTAAGAATAATAAGTAAATATCTTTGTGCTTTTTCTCATGTACGCAAAACTTCCCCATAGAATAATAAATCAAATTTTTTTCGACATATTTTGATACATATGGATATATATACCCAAGTTAAGCAATCAAAATGTGTACATTTAAATATGCCCACTGGAAATATAATGATTAATAGTTCCGAAAAACCTCATATTACAAGTCCTATATATAAGTCAAGAGCATAGAGTCAGTACTTCAAGAAAATGAAATTCATTCACTTTTACCGATAATCATTTTTAATGACTTGATGTTTCTTCCCATTAGTGTAATAGCTTATTTTTTTATTTTTTGTTATTCATGAAAAAAGTCCCCCTACAAATACCTTATTTCTTTTTCTATGAAACAAAGGATTAATGTTTATTTAATTAAACATGAAAGGAAACATTTTCAAAGACATAATTTCCGAGAAAATCAAGAAAAGAATTATTTTATATTTTCTGTTTAGAGTATGAATTTCTGAAACTTTTCAGAAAAAATTAAAAATTGTATAATAAAAACAACTCCTCGTTTCTTCTAAAATATGTAATATGAATTTAACAATAATAAAAAAAAGTTTAATTATTTTCAAAGAAGTTCATATTTCTAATGAACGAAAATAATATTTGATTTATTCACCATAACTTAATTTAATATAGTGTGTATATTGAAAAGGAAAACTTGCTAATAAAATAAAATTCTTGAATAAAATAAGAATATTATTGAAAACAAATTTAAAAAAATGTTTTCAGAAAAAAATGAACTGAGATAATTTATTAGAAATAAAAACATAAAATAATTTAATAATGTAAATATATGCATTACATGAAATCATTTAAATCAGCAAATTGAAATTTCACGACTTCAATTATTTTACAAATTTTTAAATTTCCCTTTAAACATCAATAAGACGATATTTAATCAACCAGTGTTCTATAAAAATTATTATTTTAGTTTTAAATTAATTTAATTGCATTCCAAATTGTAAAAAAATGTAAAAGATTTTTTGTTACCAATTAAAATTGCCAAAAAAATTTAAATTATGAGTGAAGATTGAGAGTGTTATTTTTCGTTTAACAGGGAAAGAGTCAAAGGAGGGAATGTACTAAAAATCAATTTAATTTTTATATAGTTTCATCCAAAATTTTACAATTTAATTATGCTCAGTTATTATGCAAATCTGTAAAATCTATAATTCACAAAATATGAAAACCAAGTGATCAATGAAATTGATGCAAATTATTAGTATACGTAAGCCTTATAAAAATAAATACAGAAAACGTATTAGGGATTTGTGCTTACTAAAGTTATTAAATATTGATTGATTTTGAGAGTATTTAAGAAGTTTGATTTTATACTCCAGAGAACTTACTCTCTATAAAAAAAAAGAATTCAATTCACCAATACAAATACTTATAGCAATATATTTGAATTTTGATTTATAATTAGAAATCATATTGTTCGAAGTTTTCTGAATATGTCTTAGTAACTCATTTAAATAAGGATTTAAAAATCTACATAAGGTTCAACTATATTCATTTGGATAAAAAAGCATCTTTTACTAGCCAGAAAAAGTAATCCCTTAAATGTATTTTAATGTCTTAAAGTATTACAAAATGTATATGGGATGTTCCTAAAGTACAAAAAGGGCGAAAAGAATATAAATTAGTGTAAAGAAATATTAATATTACTTAAATATTCAATTTATTAACAACTATATGCATCTTTAAACACAAATTAAATTTAAAAGCTATTCAAGGATCTAAAGACTTATTTTGCATGAAACTTTTAAAGTATTTTATACATTAAATATCTTTACCTTAAAGTACTACATTTTTCATTATCCTCTAAATTGTTTTACGATAAAGTATTTTAATACGTTTAAAACTTTAGAACACATAAATAGACTTTATTTTTTCTTGGTATTTACTATTAAACTTCTTTGATAATTTTGCTTAAAATCTAAGTAAAATCTATTCTAACAATGGCTTTTCTTGAAAGGTCAAATTAAGTGGATTCTATTTGTAATACCTCGAATCAATTTTGCGCATATGAAATTATATAATGTAAATGAGGGAAATTTTAACTTAGAATAATAATTAATTACCTAGAAAAGGAAGTTCGAAATGTTTCTGATATTTTTTTTATTCCTGTACTCATAAAAATCTGCAAAATATTTAGATTTTAAAAATTATCATTTATACTTTTATTGAGTACATATAAGAAGCTTTAGCTTTTTAATTTACAAAAATTTCAAAAATATAAGTATATATCTTAAAATCGTAAATGTGATTTCATTTTTACTATTCCAAATATTTATATCTATTCCAAAAAAACTTAAATTTCTAGTTGATTTAAGAAGGTAAAATATTTTTTTTTAATTTAACTAATTATTAATAAAATTCATGTTATGTATTCTTAATGTATGCAGTAGTTATATACATATAAATTTTCTTCTAAAATAAAAACTTCCTTTTATTAACATCAGTGCTTCAGGGATTTTTTTTATCAATTCTCTTTTTAGTATTCTTCGTAAATTTACTTCAAGATTTTTATCATCTAATTTTTAGAATTATTATTTATTTATTTATTTATTTTAAACTTATGTGTTTGATACATTCTATTTTGATTTAATTATTTTTCGATTTCCATTTGAAGAATTTATTGTCATACAGGATTATATTACTTTTAAAAAAATTACTTTTATAAAAATTACTGTATTAAATTACTTTTTCATTTTATTTAGTATATAATTCAATGTTTTCATCTTTAATTTTCTTAATAAATTGTTATCATTAAATAACTAAATTGCTTTAAAAGTCACATTTTATTTATTTTTATAATGACAAGTAATTCATAAGAATTCAACTATGTAAATTTCTCACCAAAAACATTATTATAATGTTTAAAACATAATACAGACATGCTGTTTTTATAATTCGGTTTTCCAATAATTGATTTAAAATATTTAATATTTAAATATATTTAAATTAATTTACACGTGATACTGAAACTTAAACTATGATATTTATATTCGATAGGACATAATTTTATGTGGTAACTGTATATGTGTTTTTAAAGGGAAGTAATGTGTTGAAATGTGCATTTACTATAAAAAATATACTTTCCTTGAAAATTTAGTCTTCCATTCATAGTACAAACAAAGGCAACTTAGTTGCAAAGTTTACTTATTTTAAATCTGCAATCGACACACAATTATACACTACTGGCCATTAAAATTGCTACACCAGGAAGAAATGCAGATAACAAATATTTATTGGAAAAATACATTATACTAGAAATAACAAGTGATTAAATTTTCAAAAAATTTGGCTGGATAGATCCTGAGAAATCAGTAACCAGAACAACTACCTCTGGCAGTAATAAATGCAGTTATACGCCTGGGCATTGAGTCAAACAGAGATTGGATTGCGTGTACAGGTACTGATGCCCATGCAGCTTCAATACGATGCCACAGTTCATCAACCGTAGTGACTGGCGTTTGGTGACGAGCCAGTCGCTCGGCAACCATTGACCAGACGTTTTCTATTGGTAAAAGATCTGGAGAACGTGCTGGCCAGGGCAACAGCCAAACATGTTCCGTATCAAGGAAGGTCCATACAATACCGGCAACATGCGGTCGGGCATTATCCTGCTGAAACGTAAGGTTTCGCTGGGCTCGAATAAAGGGTAGAGCCATGTGTCGTAACATACCAGAAATGTAACGTGCTCTGTTCAAAGCACCGTCAATGCGAACAAGAGGTGACCGAGAAGTGTATCCAGTGGCACCCCATACCATCACGCCAGGTGATGGGCCAGTATGACGGTGACGAATGCACGCTGCCAGTGTGCGTTCACCACGATGCCGCCAAACACGGATGCGACCATCATGATACTGTACACAGAACCTGGATTCATCTGAAAAGATGACGTCTCGCCATTCGTGCGCCCAGGTTCGTAGTTGATGGCACCATTGAAGGCGCTCTTGTCTATGACGCAGCGTCAAGGGAAGCCGCAGCCATGATCTCCGAGTTGAGAGTCCATGCTGCTGCAAACGTCTTCGAACTGTTCGTGCAGACACTTGTTGTCTTCCAAACAACCCCGTTTCTTGACTCACGGCTCGTAACGTGGTTGTACGATCCATTACGGCCATGAGGATAATATGCCTGTCTTCTCGGCTGCTAGTGATAGGTGGCCGTTGAGATCCCGCATGGCGTTCCGTATTACCGTCCTGAACCCATCGATTCTATATTCTGCTAACAGTCATTGGATCTCGACTGACGCGAGCAGCAATACTGCGATAAGGTAAACCGCAATCCCGGTATGCTACAATTCGATCTTTATAAAAGTCAGTAACGTGCTGGTACGCATTTCTCCTTCTTACACGAGGCATCACAACAACTTTTCACCAGGCAACAACGTTCAAATGCAATTTGTGTATGAGGAACCGGCTGAACAATTTCCTCATTTAAACACAATGTAGGCGTCGCTACTGGTACTTGCTTTGTCTGAATGCGCTGAAAAGCTAATCGTTTGCATATCAGAGCACCTTCTTCCTTTCGTATAAATTTCCCGTCTGTAGCATGTCGCCTTCTTGGTGTAGCAATTTTAATGGCTAATCGTGTGTTTTCTTCATTATTTCCATTAAAATTAAATATATTTCAGATTAAAAATATTTTAAGATACTTGCTATTTGTTTCGTGTCTTTGTGATTACTGTGAACATTTAAATATAATTTAGTATGGATTCATTTTTGCTTGATTTTTTTAAAATATTTATATTTTTAAAAAGAATAATTCAAACTGTATTTTAGTAGCTAAATTGATCAAATAAATAATTTTTGAACATTATCATTTCGCCAGATTAAAAGAATTTTATTGCAATTTCAATATAAATTTTATAAAAGTATATGCTTTTATGCAGGTATGAATTTTTTATAATGATTTATTTTTAAATAACCTTCATACTTTTAAATGTAATTCTTGAAAATGTTACTGAGCAATATATTTTATTGATATTTATGTGGGTAATTGATTAATATATTTATGAAATAAGATTATTTTATTTGAAAACTGTTAATTTTAACTGTCGAATAACAAAATTTTCCTTGAACAATACTAGAAAAAATTTTTAATAAATATTGATATAAAAATTTATGTGCTTATAATGACTGTATTTATAAAATGATTTTCAAAAATTCTATAATAAACTATAAAGAAGAATTCTTTTCAGAATAATACATGAATGCAATTTCTTAAAAACAAAATTGGCTTCAAATATTTGAACAATGTAGTATGGATTACAAACAACGTTCTTTGTTTCATAATAAAAAAATAGCTTCATAAATATAAGCACTTATTCAACATTTTCAAGAGAACCTATGAATAATAACTTAAATTTTTAAAAACTAATTATCCATCTAAAAAATTGTCGCCTCATTGCCTTTTATGTAAATATGGATGCAAAGAATTAAATCATTGAATTTAAAAACATTCATTCAAAAATCAAAAAAAAAAAAAAAAAAAAAAATGAATTTAAACAATGCTGAGATCTCTGATTTATAGCTGAGCAAATTTGAATTCTGAATTATGAAAATGTAAATAACTACATTAGAATTAATTTGCATTGTTAAACAGTACAGCAAATATATTGAAATGCTAAATTACGCAGTTTACTTTTTAATCTTCTAAAAGAGAAAAAAAAAATTAATTTCAGTTTATTTATTAAGATATATTGTTTCAAGCTCCTTTATTTATTCTTTTAAAATGTATTAGAAATTTTCATTGATTACACATTCTTATTTATAGAAATTCATGTAGTAATTACAGAAGGCTGTAATTACAAGAGAATTTAAATATTGATCACAGAGCTACTTATAGAACAATTAGGAAGTATGTATATCAGTACAAAGAGCGCTAGTGAATTCTTTATACAAGCCATTTCAGCATGTATTATGTGTAAAATATAAAAAAAGAATCGTAATGAAGAATATTAAATGCTAATGAAAGTTCAAAAAGAATTGTTTAAGAATTAAATGAAACAAGTTATAACTTTTTAGCTTTATTAAATTTTTTCTCTTTTGAAAGCAAATAATTTATACATTGAACAACATATTATTCGTATTGTTAATTTAAAATGTGTAGAAGTTTTAAATTCAAGTGCCTGTTACAGATGATAAAAAGAATATAATTTTCTATTGTCATGTCTCACCTAATTTTTCAGTAATATTTATAATTAAAAATAACTATGCCTTTTCATTTGGAACTGTGACTTTGATAAAATGAAACACAATCATATCAACAGTTCATTATTTGAAGTTTACGGTTAAAAGTAGCCATGATTTTTTATTTGGAACTGTTACTTAGAGAAAATGAAATACAATCAAATCAGCAGTTCACTAGTTGAAGTATTGATTGAGCCCTATAATACTATTATAATGCAATCTATCTGGGCTTAACTGAGCTAAAATTAATTTAATTGTAGAGTATGATAGTTTGAACTATTTTTCATGCTATATCTTCCTATGAACTTGATTTTAAGCGAATTCATATCATTCTCAAGTAAAACTTAAAATGCAATCCAAATTTATACAATAATGTAATTATTTGTGATATAAAGTTTCATATATAAACGCAATGCATATCATTAGCTGTAAATAAGAATAACGATAACTATCTAAAGCATATTACACAACCTTAGCTTTCCCATAAAATTATAGGAATAATCATCAGTTACTTTACGGTTACTTCGTTTCCACACAATTATCTAAAAAATCACTTTCTTATTGCAAAAATTAGTGACTTCAATGCGTTGCACAGAAGTTTTCCAGCCAGTATAAAATCTAATTATTCACTTATTGATTAAGCAAATATGCCAAAACCAGGTTTCTTTACAAATTGCAAAACAGATAACTTCAATTCTCAAATACATTAGAACTTCAGTTATTCGAACTCAGATTCTATCCAAATCACTCTCGTAATTTCAGACTAATACATTAGACTGGAAAAGAGACAGAAAATGCAAAAAAAGAGAAAAATTCAAGAAAAGGAAATATAAGAGAATATGAGAATGCGTGTCACTTGAAGAGTTCAGAAGCATTCGTCTGAAAGTGTCTGGTTGTTCAGAAGAATAATGGCTGAAGATAGCTAAAGATATAGGAGAATGGTTTATGAGTTAGACACTGGACTTTAAAGTACAAATGATGGTCAACTTATTGAAAGTGTCCGTGAAAATTATTTTAATGTCCAAATTAAAGCAGACATGGAAGCATAATCTGGAAAAATATTGCTGGCTTTGAAACTGTTTTGAAATGTACGGAGCGTCAGCTCGAATATAGAGGGTATGCAATTTTATCCTGTCAAGTGGATGTGTTACTTGTCTTCCCGAAAGCGGAGGAAGGCAGTGAATTAGCTTATTCTGACAGAGATGCTCAGCAAGTAATGAATTTCATTTACCACACTGTACATACATACTGCATTAATGCACAGTATTTCCAAGTACCCCCAACATTAAAAATGTTGCCATCTTTTTAATTAAATTTTTTTTTTAAAAATATATAGTTTTCTCTCAAATTTTCAACGTACAATAATTAATTAAAACGAAACCTTTTTTCAAAAAATCCAATTAACTGATTATATCCGAATCGGGATCCAATCAAAACTGATTCGGATAGTTGAAATTCTATTATGCTTAAATTTTTAATTATAAAACCGATGCTAATAATTTAAGATCAGAAATCAAATTCAATTTTTTATAAGCTTTTTGGGCCTGTTATATTGATTTACCACGAATGTGACCAGTTTATAAAAAAAATTTATTGTGAGTCAATTTATTGATTGTTTTGCTTTTTATTTTGAAGATACCGATATTTCCCCTCGATCAGGTTTTGTATTCTTGTTATGCAATAATGCTGTAATAGGTGCCATAGATATATGCTTACGATTTTTTTACCCATGATATTCTGTCCTTAAATTATCTTAATATAAAAGTTTTGAAATTCATTTATATTGACTGAGAAAATTATACTCCTTACTGAGTCAAAATGTACATATTCTGAGTCATTAATGGTTTCATCATTAATAATTTTATCCAAAACATTATTATGAATATCATTATAAAACGAATATTTTCTATCGTGCAATAACATTCAAATTCAGATTTTTAAAACATAAATAAAAATTATTATGATTATAATGCTGATTGAAGTAATTGTTTTTGGTATTGATATCACAGAATCTGATATCACAGGACAATTTAATCAATTTTCCAATAAATAATATTTTATCGCTTTTCTTCATGGTGTAGCTATTTTAATTGGCAATGCTGTAGTAAGCAAAGCATGTTTGTTTAGGAAATACAATTCTTTATCCCCTTAATTTCTTTTTACGTTGGAATATTTTTATTAGAATTTAGAATTAAGTTTGCAAAGATTTTTTAAAGAACTAATTATTAAATTAATATAAAAAAGCATACTTTCTTATGCTCATTTTAACCACCTCAAAACATTTAATTGCAGTAAAATTTCTTTACCTGCAAACTAATTCCAACACACTGAGTTCTCTAATTTATTTCACCTAAAAGTAAATAGAAGAATGCAAAACTACTTAATGAATAAATTTTATGCTATTAACTTTTTTTTTAATTTTATATTTCGCTATAAATTACCTTAGTTTCTTTAAAATATTTATTTTATATTTTTTCAACAATGCAAAATTACCTTAATTATTAATCTTTGAACCTTTAAATTTTATCCAAGCAAATACAGTTATAAGGCGTTTAATTCAATCAATACCATGACTTTTATGCCAATTACTATAGGATTCTACAAAAACTTTTCTACATATGTAAAAATAAATATAAGTTTTCTTAAAATCTACATGCTTATTTCGTATTCAAAGTGCATCTTTAGAATTTAAATATCACAACATATTATAGGAACAAGATGTGTCATTATTAAGTAATATAAAATTAATGTGATGTGTCCATTATACTCATCATTTCTTATAACTTATAGCAATTTTTGTCAAATTTTAATTTAGAACATAAAAACATCAATAACATAAATATCAATAATCCCTTTTGTAACTTTTTTACTATCTGAAATTACGTATCTGCTCTTTATTTTCACGTCTGGCATCAGGTAAAATAAAATTACCAAACCGTAAACTGTATTCCTTAACAGTCTTTTACCATTTCCAGAATGTCACGGACCGTTGATCTGGAATACTGGTTAAGATTGTCTATACTCGTTACACACTATCCCGATACGAAGGATCGAGTACCCAGCAGTCACCGTTATTTGCAATTACGGTCCATTTGGCGTAGTTTTACAGGAATCACGGAGAAGATAAGAGTTTGTAGGAATGGTGATTTCCCTTGAGGATAAAGATAACTTGGTTTAATATTCCCCAGAAATTACCTCAATGTTCCCTATTTCAAAGATTTGAGTATGAAGAAATATTCCAATAATAATGATGATATTAAATATTTAAGATACTTTCCCTTCGTTCAGCGTGTACACATCCTGATTATTCCATGAATCTTTTCTAACCTTCATTAAATGCCCATAAAATTTTTTATATGTAGCTTTTATGATTCCTATATATTACTATTTTGTCATGAAATGCTTGTAAAAGTAGATTTAAAAGATTTTGCTTGATAATGAGAATTACGAATCTACATTTGACTGGAGATGCTCGATTAAAATGATTTCAATCTAAAAATGAGCAACCAGTCGTTGGGAATTATCACTTATTAAAACAAATTTGAGAGATTTAATGACTCAAATTCTCCTGTCACACTGGGAATGTTACCATTCTCAATGCACCATTAAGGTCCACTTTTTCTGATAAAAACATGAATGATTCATCTGAAAATAAAACCTTGCTTAGTGAATATTTGAAATTAGATTTTTCATTTTACTGATTTGGTGGTGCAGAACATTGGTTCATGTTAAATAAATTTCTCCAGTAAGTAGATGGGAACATTAAATAATTCCAGCATAAGAAATATTTATATGTAACTTATTCTCAAACTTCATTTCATTTTCAAATCATTTTAAGTAAATATATAAACGCATATTAATTCAAAAATTAAATTTATGAAGCAAAAAACTTGGAATTCATAATATTTTTTAAGCTTTCTAGAAGATAGACAGTTAATTTTTAAAGAATAGATTAAGACTCTGAAAAACTCTCTATGAATTAATAGATAAATAATTATTCATTAGCTCTAGATGGTTCATATAAATGATTTGGTGTTTATATATTTAAATTAAAGTAATTTTTAAAATATTTTATAAGCTGAACCTTAAGAGAGACATTTTTGTTTCGCATAGTACCGAATTTTAGAAGAGTGTCATTCAGATATATACAAATACATTTTATTTGGAGACACTAAGTAGAAATACAAGATCTGTCAGTTTCTTAATAAATAAAAAGATACGTCAAATAGATATTTAAGAACAATTATCTAAGTTTGTTAAAACTTGTTCTCATATTTTCAGGACAACCGGTTTTATCATTCCGTAACAATTTTCCTTGAGAAAAAAAGTAATGGGGAATGTTTCTATCAGACATTCAAATCTGATACAGTCATTTCCCGAACATGTATATCTAAAGACACTAATGCATTTCAGGGCAGACGTTTCCACTGAACCTGTACTATATCAAGTACTAAACGTTTCTGTGTTTTCCTGTGTTTATCCATATCTGTATTTGGGATTGAAACACAGAAAGGCAGTAAATTTTGAAAGGTAGTTATGTTGTGAATGAGTTAATAATATATTTTTTCACATCACACGTTTATGCACCAAAACAATTTAATTAAATAAGTTTTATTTTCACAATTATGAACTTTAAAAGGAGTAATATTTAGTAAATTTTAATGTGAATATTTTAAAATTTTAAGTTAACCTCACATAAATATAGGTATATCATTTGCATTAGAAGAAATTTTTAATGAAACATTCAATTCTACGACAGATTAGAAAATACAAATAATTCTTAACTATTCAAATGTCCTATTTTAACCAAAATTTATTTTAAAATTATAGTTATGAAATAGAACTAAACTATAGCTAAGAAATATCATTTAAATAAATTCAACATATCAATTTATGAAATATAATATGTATTTACAATATATTTCTGGTATTATTCCTGTATTATCATGTAAAGGTATCATGTTCATTTCAAAAAAAGATTTAAGAAACAAAGCTCTTTCTGTGTAAAGTAAGAGCTAAATTAAATTTATTTGAACTCATAAAACATTGCCGTTTTTCTATTGTTTTCAGGCCTAAAGCGTTATTTCATCACAAAAAAATGCTTTTAATATTATAGAGTACTTTGGATGACTCTATTTACATTGCACTGGGCATATTCTTCCATATGAATAAATAATTTGTAAGCTGGAAACGAATTCCTTATAAAAATTACAGTGAATTTTTAATTTTTCTCTTTTGCTTCAAAATTTGCAGACTTTTGCTTTGGAAAGTTGCATTAACTCAGTGATTTTTGTTATTTTGTCATATTTAATATTCATGTTCATTCATTTTCATATATCTGGAATCAACTGAATATTCAGGGAATTTCTAAATATTGGTTTCATATTTATTTTTCAATGAATAATTTTTGAAATATTTCTGACATAAAACTCATTCAACATTTTAAAATTAGGATCCAATTTTATGGTTTCTTTCTAAATATGAGAGAAAGTTTATAAAGTTATGAATATTTTATAATCATAACTAATGTTTTGAAGAATGTATAATTAATTAGATTTAGGTTTTATTGTATTTTTGTGTTCACATTCCAATTGAATACCATTCATTTTATAATTTTACAAAGGCTGTAAAATTCCATGTTCATCAAATAAACGTAAGATAGTTAAATGGAAAAGATAATTCTCATAATTATATAAATATTTGTTTTAAAATTAACTAATTAATTTTAAATTAATTTAATGATTAATGATTAGAGTCTTAACCTATGAACTGTACAGTTTGTCTTGCATAAACAAAACTTTCGTTTATCGAATTTCTTCTCAAAGTATATGTGTACTACAAACGCTGTTAAATTCCGAAATTAAAGTGTCAAAAAGTTAAAGCTTTTGTAATCATATACTATACATTTCTTAAGTAATATTAAAATTCAAGCCGTTTCATGTTTTCATACAATTACCAAAAATTTCCAGTATAAATTTAAGAAAATTTATAGAATTTTTTTCAAAATTTCATTTATTTTTAGTTGCCTTTCATTTATGTTAAGGTATCTAATAATCCCTAGCTGTGCCTAAAAAGGTGATAACAGTCATCTTAAAATAAAAATAACTAATTTGCCTGTAAACTGTTCACTAAAACAATTTTGCAATTATGTTTTTTTTTTTCAACTTCGAAACATTTTTTTAATTTTTTTATTTTCAATGTTTTTGTACTATAAAAATTGAACTTTCTTGCAAATAAATTTGTGAATGAATTTTGGAGCTCAAATATATCTAACGTCGTGCTATGCCGCTTGAAAATCGTATTTATTTTATTCAATAACAAAAAACAAAATTTGAATTATATTGTGATAAGGATAAAATTTAAAAAGTGAGTATACATGCAGAATTTACAATTGTTTCTAAAATAATTATTTTTATACAAGCTTTTAAGTTTAATTCTGAAATTAAATTTGATTTTAATAAGTTTAGAAAACAAAAAAGCTTATAATATACATGATAATGATTCTTTATACTGTATGTTGAAAACATGATAACAGTACAAGGTGTTATTGAAGTACATAATTTCACATTTATCATAATTTTGCTGGTAATATAATTAAGTATTTTTAAAATTTTTTAATTTTTAGTAAAACTTTTATTTTGTATAAGTTATTGTTATACGTTTTCTTAAATATCAAAGTATACTTTGAAGAATATTTGATTGGAAAAATGCAAACAAAATTACATAAATCGTGGTAAACAATCTTTTACTATAAAAGTGCTAAAATAACTAAAAAAAAAAATTCTGAATTTTTTGATTTTTAAGAATTTTGAATGAATATTTTTTTTAAATTAGACTATTAAAGCTATACGTTAAAAAAATTGAAATAATAGAGCCTATTACATAATTTTTAATAAAATAAATTTTTATTTCCAAGAAAATATTTAAAGGTGAGAAAGAGTAATAAGCAATCGACATACATTCTTGTAAATGTCTATTTTACATTGGTATATAAATATGAGTTTTAGTAAAATTTATACTTAATAAAAACAAATAAATTATTTCACAAAATAACAGCTACTGATGTCATAATTTGAAACGCTACACTCGTGCAAATATTAAATTGAAGTAGCTCTATCATTATCAAAGCTCAAATTATTCTTATAATAAAAAAGCCATCAAAAATATTCATTAACTTAAGAATAAAAGTTTATTTTATAAAGTTTTTTGTAACAAAATTTAAAAAAATCCTGTTAATTAAATTTTTATCCTAAAGTAGGAAAAAATGTGCCCTAAAGACTCAATTTTTTTGTAATGGAGTTTACTTTAATGAAGATTAGTTTCATTTGCAGTTTTTTTAAAATATGTAGGAAAATGATTTTAATAAATACAGGTATAAAAAATGCATGTTTGTTGAACTTTTTAATAAACGTACGTATTGCAAATATGTAATAATGTATTTTAAATGCTATCACTCCCTGTGCACAAACTTTACTGAAAAAAAATCAATTTTTCTTGAAAATAACTGTAGACAACGAAGTATAAATATTTTTATGTTATCATAATGAAATATTTAATTCAAAAATTACATTTGGGAAAAATTAAAATTTTTGCTTATTTCTAAAAATATTTATTTAAATAAATTTGAGACATTTTAATTCTTATAGATCCTTTTTTTAAGATTTATCTCAGAAATCATTATCATAAGCATTCTACATTTTACACATGATTTCCCCTTCAACAGATACACAGAATTGTCTTTGTTTAATAATATATTATTCGGTACCAATGTGACTCATTACTGTAAAGTTTAATTTACAGAAGAATGTGTTTATCAACATAACTTTTCACAAAATAACATGTTAAAAATTATAACATTTATATTTTTGTCTCAGTTATAATAAATCACGTGAAAAAATATCGATCTATCTTTTTTTACACTCCAAAATTTTTTGCCAATTTCTAATTTAATTACATTTAAATCTTCAAAAATACATTTTAGTGTTTTCAGTTATATTCCTAAATTCAATTATATTATTGTTCATTTGATAATCAAATCCTTTAAGTTATATTTCTTTGGATAGGTTTCATCATTTTATAAGCTATTCAATAATATTATGAAACGTTAAGTAATACATTTGTTAAAAATAACCAATAAGTTATCTGTAATATTTGTTATAAATTTTGGTAAGAAAATAAACTTAAATATGGTTTATTTAAAGTTATTTTGGCTAAGATTCCTTTTACACATTAGTTATAGTGGTTATTATAGTTGTTTTCGCGAAATCTTTTAAATTAAGTTTCACAGTGGAGTAATTTCAGATAAATTGAAAAATCTGTAAGACTATATATAAAATGCTACAAGTGATACTAATATTTTGGAAAATCTTAATACAAAAAATAACGTGGTTAAGTTACTAATGATTTAAACTTATTGTCAATATGATTATCAGTCGACAATCAATCAGAAGTTTTGATCATAAAAGTCAAATTTCTTTAGTGAAGTAACGAAACAAACTCTATCTATTAAAAGCGCGTATTAGATATTTAAAACGAAATTATCTTTGAACAATAGCAACAGACTCAGTTTTTGCATATTCTTCTTACTCAAAAAGCCTTTTGTTGAGTAGTCACCATCGGTTGCAGTTAACTAAACCAATTCGCATTGAACTACATATGTTTTCTTTCAACATCCGCTGATTGTCTCATATCTTCTGAAAAATTTTTAAGATAATACTAATAAAACTCTCATAACTTCTTATTTACGACGTGTGAAAAGGAATGCTATCTCATATTGCTCATCAGATATATACTTTCAAAATTAGGATATTCCTTATAATTACGATTTTTACTTTATATGCACATTTAATTCTAAAGATATTTAAAAGTTTGCTAATTTTTCGCAAAGTTAATATTTGAGAGATTTGGTTTGTGAAAAAGTACAGTCACATTAATGAGATTTTGTTCCCGTATATGTTGTTTCTATCATGTTTTGTTTTAGATAATAAATCTGTAATTTACAAAAATGTATAAAACATGTGAGAATTTAATCTTATCACCTTAGAAATAGTTATAAATTTTAAAATTATTAATTTAACATGACTTCTAATTCAAGAAACTCAAAAATAAGTGTATTTTTAAAAAATGAATTTTTTATGTTTTTCATTATAATGCATCAATGGTCTACCTCTTTGTATTGTTTTTCATTATAATGCATCAATGGTCTACCTCTTTGTATTGTTTTTCATTATAATGCATCAATGGTCTACCTCTTTGTATTGTTTTTCATTATAATGCATCAATGGTCTACCTCTTTGTATTGTTTTTCATTATAATGCATCAATGGTCTACCTCTTTGTATTGTTTTTCATTATAATGCATTAATGGTCTACCTCTTTGTATTGTTTTTCATTATAATGCATTAATGATCTACATCTTTATATTGTTTTTCATTATAATGCATTAATGGTCTACATTTTCATATTGTTTTGATTTTCATTATTATGAATCCTTATTTTCAATTATTTAAAGATACCTATCACTTTACTTTAGACATATATAAATCCAATTTTATTTTTTAAATTTTTTGTATGAAAACTAAGCAAATGAAAGTCCAACAGTTTTTCTGAAAAACTCTAATTATTGTTAATACTGCTGATCTGAAAAATTATTAATAAAATTTAGAATGGTATATTATGATATTAATTGCAAAAATATTTTGATTTGTTATTGCAATCACAACAGTTACAGTTAGATATTTGCATATGACGTCATTGGAGCTTCGCGGATTAAATTGTCTGCTTACTTTCGAGAAGTAAATTGAAAATAAACATGAGTTATGATTCATCTTGTGAAATGTACTCAGTAATATTTGATGTATTAGTATTATTAATTTGCATTCTGAAGCTAAGAAAAATAGGAATTAGAACTGTACATGTGTATAAACTTCAGTTAAAAAAAACATTTCTATTGATGTATTCAATTTTCATAAGTCTGAAAGGGTCTGTTGAAACGTATAGAAAACATATAAATAACACCCACGCTTTCCGTTCACAGCTGTTTTCTTCTCGAAACGAAAGTATCTAATTGCCAAATAAAAGACCATCAATTTCCAAATAAAACCTCAAATTAAATGAATTTATGAAATACTGAATCCTTCCTCAGCACGGTGTTTTCCCACGCAAAAAAGAGACACTCGCAAATTTCCTACTATTTACTGTTAGCACTGTTTATAATTAACGATATCTTCTCCGTATTTCATTGCAATAAGACAACAACTGAATTGCAAATACCATACTAAGTGCCAAATTTAAAAACAAATCCACTGTTAATGTTTTATGATGCCACATATATTACATAAATATGATTGCTTTAAAAATTTTAATAAATAATCCTCTAGCTTGACTACATCAGTAACTGTTACTTGAACTTAAAATGTATTCCCCACAAAAATGTCATAAATAAATAATATTAGGAACAGATTTGATGTTTTATAGCTCAAGTTTTTCTGATTTTTTTTCATAAATAGAAAGGCAAGATCATATTTTCTGCAAATTTTGATTTTTTCCGTTTTCAACACAGAATTAAAATAACTAACAACTGTATACATTCGAACAAAAATGTTAAATTTCCATATAGGTCCAATTATTTAAATACTACATACAAACATATATAAATTCTATATTCATAAATCTTTTAGATAAAGCAATATTTATGTTTGGTTCTAATCTGTTGGTTCCAGTCTTGTTATTTCTCATGAGCAAAAAATGACCTTAGAGCGAAAACAAACCAAATCAAACAAATTATATGCTTAGATCATTGAAGTAATTTGTCATGATGCGTTCTTGCTTCAATATAATTGTGTACTTTAATACTGGATCATTTATCCAGCATTTCAGTCTAAACTGTAACTTTTAACGGAATCAGTTTTGTATCATGTAAAGAAAATATGAACACAAGTTCAAATGTGGGTAAAGTCTTGAAAAATAAGAATAATATTGAACTAGACTAATTCAATAATATCGAACTGATATTAAAACTTTAAACTCTACAAGTATTTGAATCTTGACATCCTAAATCTTAACCTCCTTATATTAAAACCATATTAAAATCGAAGCAGGTTAGAAATAAAATAACTCAAACAAATATGTAGTGCTTATATACTTAATTAAAATAACAAAAGAATAAAATTGCGTGATCCAATCAAATTTCAATAAAATTTAGCTTACAATATAGCAATAAAAGTTTGCATTATTACTGATTAGAAAATCTATTTTAATAAGAAAAAACATGCACTTTAAAATTCTAAAATTTCTTTATTATTCAAATGAAAAAAATGCATTTGTATTTGGTATTTTTTCTCAAATTAAAGTTTTTATAAACACTTTTTACTAAACTTTTTTGAAATCAGAAAGAACGGCAAGTGTCTAAGGGGATTATCTTAGCTTCTTAAAATGATTCTTTACTTTCCTTAAACGTCATAATCGCATTAAAAACAGTTGACGCTTTTGCAAGCAAAACATGACTGTTTTCATAAACAGCCGCCTGTGACGTCACATCTAATCTGTTGCCCATGGTTACGAGCAATGCAATTATCACAAATAGTTTAGAAGCTTTTACTTACTGAAGTCTATTGGTGGGATGTGAAATGCTCTTTAAAAGAGGAAACACAAACACACAAAAAAATTCATTATTTTATTAAAAAAACTATTAATTGGACATTGAGTTGTCAGAAAATTCAAATTAAATGAAAATATTAAAAGAAAATTAAGATTGAATTATTTTTGCTTCGTCTAATCACTGAGGATACTGGAATCGCTTTTGTCTTCTAGGTAATTACGTTTTGATGAGGAAAGTATATTAGAATTTGCCACTTGATATTAGTGATACTAAATGCAGTTATCTGGAGTTCAAATAATGATTCTGGTTTTACTCTAGGGTTGATGGTCCTTATTTTAGACAAAGTGAAGAGAATGTTTGCCGACATAAATGAAGGAAATGATTGAATGAATCATAGGCTAATATTTCATACAATTTGTGTATAATTCATCGAAATACAACTGTAAAAACAGAAGAACGGTAAAAGTTTTCTCACGGGTAAGCCATGAATTTTTGGAGAATTTTTGGCACCAAGATAAATGCCAAAATGCCAATAACAAAATGGCAACCTTTGAACTACGTTAGTTAAAGTACTGAAAATACCAAATTTCTTGTCAAACCAAGATAACCCGCTTCTACTCCTAACACAAGAAGAACATTTTTAGTTCAGAAGTTAAGTCTTATGACATCTCTTGTAATTATTATTTGTAAACCTTGAATTAAAAAACTAACTTATATGCATTCATTTCACGAGAATTCAATCCCTTAAATTATCAGAAATATTCTCTTGCATTTTTTTCAAATTTATGATTTAATTTTTAAAAAACGACTATCACAATATGTTTATATTATAATAAAAGACGAGAAGCGTTTTAATTACAGTTATAATGGTGTTAAATATTAAACATGTCCTGCTAGACTAAAATTTCTAGATAAAATACGGCGATGCATTGTCTGGTAAAGATGATATTCAATTATGAAGTCTAGGACTTCTGTTTTTAAATGTTTTTATCATAATATTTTTCCAGCTAAAAAATTTTTGGGAATAGTTTGGAAATTTCGAGTGAATAATATATGCGCACTTAAATATATTAGACATTTGAACTCACAGAATACATGAACTTAGATGAAAATATTAATATATTTTCCAAATTTATTCCCAGTATCATTTTAAAAGCTATGAAAAGCAGTAGAGGAAATGAAGTTTTCCAAACCTTATTGATGTGTGTAGCATTACCACCCATCAAGCTGTAGTTTTTTAGAAAAACAAATCATAAACTAGATTAGAAATTATTACATATGATGATGTTACCAATTCAGTATAAATTGTATAGTTAGATATCAAAATAAATAAATAAGCTTATTTTACACAAAAAAGTGTTACTTTTATTGGATTAAAACTCATAACTTTAATTTAAACAATTTCCCATAAATTAAAGTATTGATATTTCTGAAAAGAATTACTAATCAAACTACATTGACAATAGGTTTTTGTATACCATATATAAAAAAATTGTTGTTATATTGAAACAAGTGTAAATAATATTTAAAAGAAATTGGTTTGTATCCTTAATGAATTTTAACTCATTTATTGTTTAAAAAATAAAACTTTAAATTAATTAGTTTTATATCATTACTATAAAATACCTGCAGTTATCATGTTAAATTAATCAATAAATGCAATCATAAATTTCCTTCCATAAAAATTATTCATTTTTTAAGACTACTCACAAGAATAAAAAATAAAATTTAATGTACGCAAAAAATAAAAATAATTTATTCAAGAATGTATGCTTCGGTAGTTAATAAAAGAATAACACATTTTATACTTTTTTACATTTCTGTGCTACATCGTAATTTAAGTGCATTTATATGTAAAACTTCTTTCAGGTAAAATATTTTCTCCCATGTGATTTTAATGAACAACACAAAAGTAAATAGGATTATAAAAAAAACACTTTTCTAACATAAAAAGTTTCAAAATATTCAAGCAATGTTACTACAAGGTAAATATTTGAAACAGAAAGGCTTAGCGAGTATATCAACACAATTTTTAAGCGTATCTGAAGTACTTTCTCAAAATTATATCATTAATTCATAAAAAGTTTTGACTAAACTTATGCGACATGTTCTCCGATTGTAAAGAAACTCGCATGTATGAAATAACATACTTTAAATTTGCTTTAAACTATTGTTGATTATCTTGCATGACTGGAATAGTTAAGCAAAATATTTTTCTAAGAATTTTTTACATTATAGTTACTTAAATTATATAATATTTTATTTTAAAAAAATTAAATATCTTATCACAATACTCATAAACATTACCCACTTATGAGCAGGAAATATTTCTCTAATGTACATTTTATCTATGATATGCAAGTAGTACTAGACATATTAAATTTTTTTAAATAAATAAAACTTACATATTTAATACTATTTTTAAATATTATAAAACAAAACAAATTTCTCAGAAATTTATATCTCAATTAAACTGGATTTATAAATATATATAGATATATATATGTATATATAAATCCACTTTAATTGATATCTAAATAATATATATATATATAAATAATATATATATATATATATATATATATATATATATATATATATATATGTATATCTATGTATATCTATATACATATGTATGTATATATATGTATATATATATGTATATGTATATGTATATATATATGTATATGTATATGTATGTATATGTATATATATATATATGTGTGTATATGTATATATGTATGTATATATGTATATATATATATATATATATATATATATATATATATATATATATATATATATATATATATATATATATATCCAATTTAATAATTTAATTTTATAAAACAGAAATTTTTATTTTAATTATAAAGCTTTTAGATATTCCTTCGAAAATGTACTATAAAAAAGTATAAATATCAGATTTTCATATGAATGCTGCAGACAAAATAAATTGAAAACTACAAAACGTTTTTATACAATTCAATTTCTTTCGTTTTGCAATTTATAGAATGGTTTAGTTTTGAATTCTGATCATTATTGATTATAGTTCGAAATTGAAATAAAGAAATATGATTAAAAGATAACTAATATTTTTATATTTATAATACACATTGAATCGTTGCATTGTTTGAGTGTTTTGTATTCAAGACAGTCTTAAGTGATATATCTAAAATCATAAATTTTGTTAACCACACATCAACAAATTAATTCCATTATTTGGTAATATATTTTATAAAAAATATTTAAAATTGAAATTTGAACAATCCTATAAAATTTCATGAAAATTGCACAAAATTTATCAAAATCTATAAAATGTTCCAAGTTTAAGAAAACTACAAAAACTTAGTAGTAGACATCTAAAAAAATTTATGTGATTCAGCAAAATAGGTTTCCTTTCATAGAAAAATTACCAAGCAATGGAGCTTTTAGTTTCAATTAGCTAGTTTTTTCTGAATTTTTGTTTTCAAAAAGGATAATAGCAGTTGTCAAAATTCTTACATATAATTTATCATTTAAATAAAATAACTTTCAACGATATATAATCGTAATAAATAATTTCTATTAAATTTTTTATATTATGTTAATATAATGACACACACAATTAGTTAACGTAAGTACATTAAATGTGTGAAAAAATATTTTTTTTTTAAATTTAATTTACAATACACAAAAATAAAGTTTGTACGATATTTTACCCAAAAATAAAAATTTTTAATTAAAAATCTCTTTTATATAATTTGCGTTATTTAATTTTAAAATATTTCATGTTGATGTAATTGTTAGAAAGTACATGATTTTTCAAACCGAAGTTATGTTATTAATAATAATCCTAAAACATGACGTCGTCTAACACAGATGACGTCATGTAATTATTAATCTTCGAAACCAATAATTACATTGAAATTGCAAGTTAAACTAATAAAAAAAAACTAAAAAAATACTTTTAATAAAATTTTAATACTCTAAAAAAATTTAAAAAGAAACACTTTTATATTTTCAAACTATAAGAGGAAATAACCAATTTTTAAAATTATATAACAAAAAAAATGTTAATACTGTCAGTAGTTATAATACCGTCAATATTTATCCTTCTTTTAAAGTATTTATTTTGCAATATGATTTTAATTAGAGAAATATTGTATATAATATTTAAATCAGTTATAAACACATAAGACAGAGTATTGAAATTTAAGTATGTACATGGATATTAAATTTGTTTTTAAATATATGGATGAATTAAATATCTAACATTAACATTTCTGTTTTTTTTTTCTTCCGGAAAATGTATTTAATAACAACACATCATCTGTATTATTAATAATTTACAATAGAAAAATGACAGCAGTTAATATTTGTGCATCATTTTGCCAGTAATACTAGAGATTATATTTAAAGAAATAAAATATTCCTCGTATATTAAACTTTGAATGTATAACACACGGTAACCATTTTTATCAAAATACGATAGCTACTTAATCTCATATAGCCTTTTATGATTTTTGAGTGATGGGAAAAATGTTTCTTCTTAAAACAATGCTTAGGAAATTTGCATAGTTTATAAATAATCACTAAGTAAATTTTATTTAGAAAAAATTGTAAGAAAATTTAATGAATTATATTTAGAAAAAGATATTTATATCATAGTTTTTATATTAAAAAAACTACTTTAATATGCAGTGTGTGTTCAAATATTTCTTAGCAAATAAACAAAAATATACAATTTAAAAAATATTTTTCCGTTAAAGTTTGATAAATGAAGTATAATGTCTTGAAAGAAAAGATATTAAATTTTGAAATATTTTTCGTAGCTTAATAATAATTAATATTTTTTTAACAAATTGGCAAATTTCATTAGGAAATGATTTATTTAAATCACAAAACCAAATCAAATTTTAGAAAAGCATATAATCTAAGATTTGTTTAGTTCATAAAAGAGAACCATCAAGAATTTATCAATTACTTCAGTTTCTTCAGAATATTGTTTTACTTCTTGTTAGCAGCTTTCTTTTTTCCTTCCAACTTTTAAGTCGCAGTCTCTTACAGCACAACAATTTACTTTTATAGATTGAAAAGGGTCATACTGGTCTTAACAGTTGTGAGTCTAATCTAACGACTTTCTTTAAAGAAGCTAACAAGTCAATGCATTTTTCTTGTTGCTTTACCGAAGTCGATGGGAAATAGCTTGAAAAGCATGTCAAAATAAAGCTATGTGGTTCAGCTGTCAACAGAACCCCTCACTGGGAGACTAATGTCCTTTGTAATTTGTGGAAGATTAAGAAAGATTTGAAAGCTGTTAATACGAAAGTAAAAGCTCATAATATTTCATATATTATGTTTTTATCATATTATTAAATTCTTAAAATATAATAACTTAATATTAAGACACTCTGCATATTATTTCTCATAAATTGATGACACACATAATTGTCGCAGTTTGGCTTTTCGTAAATAACCGACTTGGATTTTGTATATATGATATCTCGTTCTTAAAACAAAGTAGTCCTCTGTGGTTTTTTACGTATTTTGTTTTGTGTACAACAAATGTATTCTCCTGAAGTGATGAACCACTGGGCTGGAATCCAGCTCCAAATTCTGAATATCATTTTATGTTTGAAAGTCTTTCGTTTTAGCTTCCATGAAGTCTTTCGTTTTTCAGTAAAAGCGAAAGCCAGATGCTCGAGAGAGGGGTGTATTTTTGTTTTCTTTGATTCCTATTTCCATTCCTCACCTTATTTAAAAGTACAGGGTGATCTTTCTTAAAGTTACAGTGTTTGGAGCCTCTTGTAGCGTGATCTAACAGCCGAAATGGCACCAAACTTGGAAATTAGACTTATCAAGACATGGGGTAAAGGATTCCACAAAATGTCCTAGTGGTGACTTTTGGAACTAAAAAATATTTAGTTTCAAAAGTCACCACTAGGACATTTGGTGGCGCTGCTGTACTTTACAATAACGAGACTTGGCACAAAACACTAGTTTAAAAAATGCAAATGACAGTTCCAGTAATAGGGGCTATAAAAGCAAGTCTATAGTAGACAGCTCCGACAAATAATCTCAGCTGAAGTAAACGAGCTCCAGTGGCCATGCCTCTCACGTTACAGATACTGGTATCTATGTTGGTGGAGTATGAAATCTGTCTATTCTAAAGGACAACATAACAAAGACAGTGCGGAATATTCCTCGTGATGTGTTACACACGGCTGTGCAGAACGGTGCGAACATTGAATGTGGTCTAATTCCTCACCGGGGAAGTTAATGAAGTAAATAAACATTAATAATTTAACTGTACGATTGTATGTGTTAGTATTTTTCTTTCCTCACATTTAATACATTATAAAGCACCATAAAATGCCCTAGCGGCGATTTTTGGAACTACAATTTCTTACTAGGGAATTGTTTTTCCGTGTCTTGATTAGTCTAAATCTCAAGTTTGGTGACATTTCGGCTATTAAATGGCGCTACAGGGCGCTTCAAACACTGTCACTTTAAAAATTATCACCATGTACTATAACTAAAGATGAATCACATGAGATAGATAAAGTAGGAATGAAAGTTCCAAATTTCTTTTCTACTAATATAAAATGTCATTTCACTCAACTTGAAGCTGTAATTTTACTATAGCTAATATTATAAGAAAACCTAATTTAGTGTTTTAATAGTTGCTGTTGATACTGAATATTTAAAATATGTGCCATATATTGCATTTAACCCACCTATATTAGATCTTTAGTCTGCTTAAAAAAGAAATTTAAATAGCAGCTTGAGAATTCAAGAAATAAAGATTAAAAAATTTACTTTAGGATTTTGTTCTAGGTTATAAAAAAACCTTTTCGATCCTTGCATGAAATGAGAAGACTTTGCATTAAATTAGATGATTATTTAAAAAAAATTGTGTTGGGTATTTATTGTAAAAAATATCGTACACTTACTAATACACATGTAATTCTTGCCACAATCTTACTTTGTTCCAACTTTCTGTTATGGCTGATAGAAATTTTGAAATTATACAGAGTTCTCCTACAGCAGCTTTAACTTATAACAATAGAGGCGATAGAGACAGTAATAGACCTTTATGAGATATGAACATCAAATTCAGGATTTAAGTATGATTGTGTTTTTTTCTATATCATACTAGAAATTGAAGCTTTTAAACTTCACATTATGTCGTCTTCAATGTCAACAAGAAATTCCTCAAATTTAAATTATTTATGCTGATACCATCGAACTTTCGCTGAAAAGCAAAAAATTTTAAATTGCACTTTTAATCCAAAAAATAAGAAAGAATGCAAAAAATGAATGTCTGCATGGTGACTACTGAATAATTTTCTGCTAATCCCCGTTTTTTATTAATGATTCTTCTATAGGTGACCATTTTTTAATCGAAACAGAAATCGATGCTTTCTATTGGCTACAAAACTGAATAAAAATAAACATAAATTTGCTTTGATACTTTTATCCGCCATTGGTTCGGACGTTAATATTTTTTATTCTAAATTATTATTTATTAATATTTGCTTATGTCGATATTTTTAATGGGAATTTGTTATTCCAAATAGAAATAAGCCAATAAGCGGAGCCTATTTTCTCCAAAATTTTGGACTTAAAGTAGCAATTAAACACACAGTTTTGATTGATCTATTTGCGTCTCTTACGACCACTGGTCGAATATTGCCATGTTCTTATCTTTCAGTTAATGTATATTTTAAATCAAAATTTCATGAAGTTTTAAATGTGTCTAAAATTATTACGCAAGTTAACCCTTTTTCACCTGATGGAGTTAAATACAACACATTTCATTTTATTCAAACACGTGGTTCACCACTCCAAGCATGAGCTTGTCTTTAAGACCTAGCAAAATTTAAGATCACTAAAAAAGAATTTGAAAATTGTATTTTAATTTGAAAATTGAAAATAAAGAGTGAATTTTGTATTTACTATTCTTCTCTCAGTGATTGGTCTAGTCTGTTTTATTTGGTCCCTAAACCTTGTGGTGAGTGGAGGTCAGATTGAGCATAAAGACAATTATGTAAAATAACACGTAAAGACTGAAATCCTTTATCTAACTTAAAAGTTTTTGCGTAGCAGCTTCATAATTTTACCATATTTTCAAAATTTTACTTATTAAAAGCATATTATCAGATCTCTGCGATGATATTTAATGACATCTGAAAAACCTCAAAAATAACTCCATTCGGGTTATACAAGTTTCCATTCATGAATTTCTGCCTTTTAAGAGTTCGATAAGTTTTCCAAAGAATTATGAGTGAAGTTATTCGCGAACTTGTTTTATAAGATATTTTGTTTACATAGACAATGTGCTTGTGGTTACCACTAACGAAACCAAACACTAAAAAACATCTACTAATATTATTACAGCGTTTTAAGAATTACCATATAAAAATCAATGATTCTAAATGTGTTTCCGATTCCTCTGAAGTTTCTTTTTCGGGTTGCATATAAAAAAATTCAGATGCAAAACTTCACCTAATCGCGTTGTAGCTATCCATCAGTTTAGTAAATCTATTTTACTGTTAAAGATATACGACAATTCTTAGAGATGTTAAACTTTTATCATTTCTTTTTACTTAAAATATCCGAAACGGTAAAGCAGAGATAATATTGACAGAGGATCATTATCACTTTCAAAATAGTAATGAAATTTCAGGAAACAGCTTTTATTTTACATTTTTATTCTTCAGAAGCTAACTTGACATTGCTAACTGATTTCTGGGAATATCTGGTTTGTCATCTGGTTATAGGAGGCGCTTTACATGAAATTACTCCTGAAAATATCAAGCCAATAGATTTAAGGAAACCTACAACAATGCAACCAAAATATTTAATTTATGACCATGAACTTTTGGTGATATAATCTTCTATATTTCATTTTCGATATATTATCGATATTTAGCATTTACATAAATCACAAGCCTCTAACCATTTTCATTAACTCAAAAATGATTCAAAAAACTTTACCAGATGTTTCAGGCAACTATAAATTTTATTTCACAGTTTTCTACAGACATTACATATGTGACAAGGGAAAGTAATTTTATAGGATATGCTTTATCTTGAGCAGAAGAAATAACTCTCCCTTGTACGATCAACGTGAAAGCTTTAGCTGAAGAACTGGAGGCTGATCTCGATTTAGACAAAATCTTAGAAATATTTTCAAGCATACGATGCTTCCAAAATAATTTGCTGTTCCAAATTCTGATAAACTTATAGTTCGAGCTACTTCATCTTCAAAATCCAACCTATAATGCCTTCCCCATTTTGTAAACTTATTTTTGAAAATGTTCATGGACTATCATATCATGGTATTCGAGCAACTTATTTTTACTTCGTTATATAATTTCAAACATGTACAAAGACATAAAATTATGGTGTCACACATGTGGGCAATGTCAACGTGCGAAGGTCCATAGGCCTAATGTAACAATTTATGTTGATTTTACTTTACCTGAAACCATATAGAAAGAGAATAATAATACATAGAATTAGATAGCA
Source organism: Latrodectus elegans (assembly GCA_030067965.1). NCBI lineage: Eukaryota > Metazoa > Arthropoda > Arachnida > Araneae > Theridiidae > Latrodectus > Latrodectus elegans. Next base: position 36,252,831 of record CM057811.1, on the reverse strand, counting down.
ATAGATTGATTTTATACCTCATATGAATCAATTCATAATATAGAAATTTCTTAAGAGTTTCTGAGAATGTTTCATTTACACTGCTTTTTTTTTTCATTACCCAGGTCAAGCTTTTTTTAATGATATCAAACTTATTAAACATTAAGAAAATTAAGATTTGTTAATATATCAAAATTGCCGGCAAACTTGTCTAGTGGTCAGCTTGACAGACTACGGATAGGGAGTTCCTTGGTTCGAATCCCGGTTCAGGCATGGATGTACCTTCTCTCTCTATATATCCTGTCTTTGTCCTTTTCTTGTGTGTAAATGAGGTATGAATGGTGCCTACCCTATAAACAGGTCCCTATGGCATGTGTGAGGGTGCGATGGTGGCCCAAGCCTTGTGGTGCACCTGAGGCAACGCCTCGGTGGCAAAGAGGTCGCTGTTTCTGGCCGGTTACTTGGTTATAAGGGGACAATACATTCGGATATACCCCGACCATTGGAAGAAATATATCAAAATTAAAGCTTAAGAAAGAAAACTATGAGTTTTATTATTGAATAATAATAACCTTCCATCATTAGTTGTTCCTCAGTACATCTTTTTTATCCTACGTTTAATACATTATTACATTTTCAAACAGCTTTTCTTGTCTGCTTCAAAATGTACTTATATTCCCAGGCAAAAATATGTTTAAAATAATTTTATGAAAAAAACATTTGAAAAAAATGTCTTAGCGTTAAAATAAAATGGAAATTTCAATGTTATACATATTTTGACTTCATTTTTAGCAAATTCATCAAATTTCTTTGATTAAACTAACATTTACAATTCTCTTCATGAGTTAAGATAATCATGTATGATATTTACTTAAGCAAGAAGTTTTCTGTATATTATTACCATACATGTGTTTTAATTTAAATACTTGCATTTTCTGATCTTGTAAAATGCAATTTATAACAAAATCATAGTCATGATTATATTAAAGGATTCAGATAACATAACACATATATTTCTTCCTGATCCATGGAACTAATTAAATGCAGCCAAAAAAACAATACTTTTATTTTAAAAGAGGAAAAAATTAATGAGAACGAGTATCTACGACCTAAAACAAATGAAAATACACATAATGCTGCACTTAATCATGTGTACTAATTATTATGAGGAAGTTAAAGTGTTATATACAATTACACAAGTATAATAAGAAATATGCAATAGTAAATTTGTTTTGAAAATCTTTATGATAAAAAAAGAATATGTTTAAAATAAACGCAATTTTAAATATATGAAAATGCTTGCGCAAAAGCAATTTTCATTGCTTCTACAATCGAAAGTAAATGATATTGCCACAGATGATCAGAAATTGACGAACAAAATAGTAATCACGAATAAATTAATTTAACAATGAATATACATTTCGAAAGTTAACTGTATTCGTTGAAAATTAGGAGCTTGAAGCTTCTTGAGAAAAATAATTTTATTTAAAAAAACAAAATGAAGTTATTTAACAGAATTTTTAATTTATAACAGAATTTTATTACAACAGGATATTATTAAAAGATTTTTTAATTTAATTTTACATTTAGTTTTGAGAATTCAAAAGGAGATTCTTCAGAAAAAAATGAATAGTTATTTGTCTCACAACTGTTTGGTTAAATAAACTCAAACTTAGAATTATTTTCAAAAAATGAAATCAACTACATCAAATACATCATAGTTTACAATGCAATCATCATGATAGCTTATTTGTTATTAATCCCAATCACTTAAAGAAATCTAAAAGTGATTATGATTGATTATTACAATATTTTAGTTACTGAATTATTTGTTCAGCTTGTTATTGCCTTACTTGTGTGACTTTACAAAGGTAATTACGTATTTCAGTAATATAAATAATCATTTGATAAAGCTGAAAAGATAAATCTTATTGCAAACCTGAAAAGCATAAGTTGGTTTATCCTAAAAATGCTTTCATTTTATAATTTAACTATGTGACATGCGCAACACTCAGTTTCTGCATATTTTTCATTAAAAGAACGTCATTGTTTTATTTATGATAGCTTTATAAGAAATCAATAAAATTGTAAAACTCAGTCTGCATATTTGTGAGTCAGAATACGCATGGTATTACTTTATAAGCTACAACTATCATGCATTAAAATCTAGGTTATAAAAAGTAGCATTTATATTTTAGTACGCATAATTATGTAAATATATTTTCATACTTAATTAATTTATTAAAAAATAATTGCCTAAAAATAAAAATTTTAAAAATATTTAGCTAACTTCAACCTGATGTTTCTTTAAAAAAATCTAAAAATTGAAGATCTATGGTGAACTAAATTTATTTATAAAAATTAAAATATGGATCATGTGTAATTAATAGTTTGATCATTAAATAAATTTTAACAACTTTGCATATTTCATGTTTTCTGTACATGATTTTAGCAGGCCATTAGACATAAAACTTCAGACATTTCAAATAGAATTATTAAAGGTATATATTAAATTGATTCTATCACTAAAATTAATGGTTTAAAAAACACTAGAAATATACAAAAGCATTTCCTATATCTTACACCGATCTTTTTCTCAGCAATACAAAACACCTACTTATCATTCAAGAGATTATTTTGAGACGTTTTGTCAAAGTAGAGACGCAGATTTATGACAATTTTTTGAATGTTATATAGCAACACTGCAGGATATGGAATCTACAAATTATTCTGTATATGAAGTTATTAACAACTACAAGCAACGTCATCAGATTAGATAACAAATCTCTGTGAATTACAGTAATCTTTAACATCTTTTATCAGATCAATCTTAAAAGATCAATAGAGAATAAAAATTACCCTATAAAAATGATCTTTTGCTAATTTTTAAAATTATTAAAGTGCCTAGAGCAAAAATGGAAACGGAAAAAAACCAGAATTTTTTTTAAAAAAAATTGCATGGTATCACAAGGAATTAATATTTAAAATGCGAAACTATTTAATTTCATTTGTCAAAATCGTCAAATTGATTTTTACTAATGAGAAGCAAGATTTTTTTTTGTATAGCTAATTGATTAATTTAACAAGTTTTTTGTGCTCATTTCTATAATTACTTACGATAAGAAACGGAAAAAATAATGAGTTCCCCTAGAGAGAAACAAAAATTTTAATTGGGTGTAACTAAATGCTTATTGTACTTTCCAAAAAATTAAATAAATTAAAGCAAAATCATCGAATTATTACAAATTCAGATGATTATTTTTGAATAAAAGTAAAATACAGCAGTATAGTCTGATTTCAATGAGATTTCATATTTGTTATGAATGTCTTAAGCTAAGCTTTTTTGTCACTCATTTCTTGTCTTCTGATGAATTTTTTTACAAGTTGAGGAAAATTTATCTTAAATTATAAAAATTATCTATATGTGTTCTAAATGTTTAATAAAAAATGATCAAATTTTTTACAAAATATCTTTAAGAAATTTGACTATTCTAAATATTTCACCGATAAAATAAAACCACGGAAGTTTTCATTAAATTTCCCCAGAAAAAAATCTTTTCATAAATTTTCTTAGATATTCATTTCAAATATCATATTAGGCAAGATATCCATATGAATATTGTTGGTTGAAATTAGGATCTTTTTGGTTTTTGCCATCATGTACCAAGCAAGGAGCTACTATTCTTTCAACATCTTCTCTTTTTTACCAGGTAAAAAAATCACGAAAACATCATTAACTTAACTATTTACAACGAACATTTTATCTACAATTTATTATTTACATTTGCATGACTGATGTGGCATCGTTTTACTTAGTTTCATTTTAACTATTATTTTCTCCTTATGTCATAATTTAAATTTTGTTTAAGTAATAAGGACAACCAAAGTATTTATTTTTATAGTAAGATTATTTTTAATTTAGAAGTATTAGAATCGCAAAAATTATTCACAGGCATCATGAGGAGTTCAAAAACTTTGAAATGATGAGACAGCAAAATGATTTCGTAACATTTTTCATATTCATATCATATCTTATCTTCATATTTGCTTATATCATAACTTATCAAGGAAATCAAATTAGAAATGAATCATAACTAAAAAAAATAATGAAAATATCCATATATTTGTTATAGTTATATTTGATTTATAATTATTTATAAGTATATTATAAGAATTGAGAATTATTATTAATTATATTATAAGAATGAAATTAACTTATAATTATACTATTAGAATTGAGAAAATGCTTATTTTTGATATTTTGTCACAATTTTCATAAATAATGCAAAATTCTAAAATTTAATGTTCAATGATTTTTTAAATGTTTTTTTACTTGTTCTTCAAAATATATGAAATTTCTATTTTAGATTCAAAAAATATTTGTTCCATAAAACTTAATACTTGTAACCAATGTAAGTTTTAATGCTTAGTTACTTTAAGTACAGAATATAAAATTACTCGATTTATCCTTCATCAGAACAAACTAAGATTATTATAAAGGGAATAAAAATGTGTTAAAATGTCTTTAAAATATTTTTAGTTGGTGTATTTTAATTAGTTATTACTTTATTTAAACACACTTATTATTTTATAGCAATCTTATGTATTTCACAAGTTAAAATTTACAATTTTCTCAAAAATTTAAAATATATCTATGATTCAGCTTTTATTTTATAAAATATTTTTATTTCTCTTATTTTTTGGACTTATTTTTCTTCTAAAAATATTAATTTTGTTTTATATGTCGAATACCAAACATAAACAAAAAATTACCAATTTAAATAATATTTAATAGGCATTAGAAATATTGTTTTGATACATCTGATATTTATGAGCAGTTATTTTAAGTCTTTATTACTTTCAACCAATTATTTTTGATACATTATGCACGATTATATGTTGTGAAATTCAAATCATTTTAAATTGTATTGTTTTATTGATATGATATTTGAAAATATCTAAACATATTTGAAATACAGTCAATCCAAATAAATATTTTTCTTTGAAAGTTAAAAATACTATTTGATTCGTGACCTTTGCAAATAATTATTTAAAGAAAACGTGGTATCAAAAGCATAAATACAAATATCTTTTCATGTTTAATCAAAAATCCACATCCCTTAAAAATGTATTCCTTCTTTTGAATTTTATACATCTATTTCAAATTCGGACCAAATGTCAAAGGAAACAACGATGTAAGACGACCTAAGGTAGCGAATGTCAATCTCTAATTGGTATCTGAAAGCCTCTAAAAGCTATATACGGTTCTTGTCAAATCTATGAAACCAGAAACGGGAAGGAATAATTGGAAATACTGAGAAGAAGCTTATGGTACTGTTTAATCTAAGCAGATGTACAACCAACTTTTACAGAACTTTTGATTTGAGATGCAGTATTAGCTTTGTTGTGGAAAGAGAGTCAATGTTCTGTAAGTAAATACAAGTAAATAACTTTGTAAAATTCTCATATAATTTGAAGTATTAAGATTTATTAATATAATTTAAAGTTTTTTGCATCGAAATTTCATGACTAGCTTCCGTAGACGAGAAAAATGATCATAAAACAAAAAAATATTAAATATCAAATATATGTTACTATAATAACATCCAGAATTTACATTAAATCATAATTATTTTTAGTTACACAATTTTGAATTTGTCATTCACACATAGCTATATGTTGGATTTCCTATTACAAGTTAAATGCGTCCCTTTTATTTTTAACAAATATTGTCGAATAAAAATAATATATTATAAAATCACATTTTGCTTTTGTTTCTATTGCAATGTTTTCAATTTTAATGGCACTTTACCATCACTATCATTTTTCACATTCATAACTTTATTTTGAGTCATTCATATATTTCCTTTGTTTCCAATATAGTTGTATAATATTTTTTAAATTTTACTGTAACTTTACTCTTCGTTAATTTGAATTGAATAAAATTTATTTGAATAATGTTATAATTTTTTTCGTGAACAAAGTAAAAAAATATAGGCGAGTTTACTATAATGTATAACTCTCCTGTGTTATATTATAAGGCACATTAGTTGTTTTTATTTTCATTTCCGTATAAAGATGGACAATGGTAAGAAAATATTAAATAATATTGTAATATTTAATTTGATTATGTACATAAAATTAAAAAAAAATCTTTGAGAAGTATTGCAAATAAAATATCATTATGCTCTTTAACTTCACTTCATACATATAAAAATTATACTTTAATAACATACACATTAGAACTGAGAATGATGATTAATTTTGATTAATTAATATTCCCACTTATGGTATGTAGAATAAAAACTATTTAATTTTGAGTGTAATTTTTATATTATAGCTTATTTATTTATTCTGTAATTATATATATACACATGTTAATGAGTAAAATATTTACTAAATCTCATACAAATTAAAAAGTAGGAATTGACTCCTTAAACACTTCTATATGTAAACACTAATAATAAAACAAAGAAATGTTATTCAATAATTCAAAAATATTATTTAAACACAAAAATTTATTTCTCATATATCTATTTAAATTTAACTATATATTTAAGTTAATAAGATCCATTAAAAACAAATGTTTAATAAGAACTACTGTATTTGTAACCTTTATTTCTCCTTAAATCATAATCGCTAACATAAGAATTTGTTCAAATAAAGAGTCATCCTGAAATAAAATTCCATTGCATCGAACAATGCAACATTTTTCATACAATGAAGCAAGTAAATAACTGAAATTAGCAAAGAAATATTTTAACAACATATTCTATATGTTAATTAAAAGTATTCGTTGAGGTAAGAAATTCCCTTTTACTGTTCATATTACCACGTTATATTATTTACTAAGCATTCATTAAATAAAAAATAAAAGCTTTACTCATATAGAAGCAAAGGGGTGGAGATGAATAGGAAATGTTTCAGAGTTTAAGAAATAACTACCCTTGCAGAAGATATGATAATTATTTTTAAGGGGTTTTTTGTATTTTATACTACTCAACATATTTTAAAATATATCATTACACTTAAATATTTTAAAACAATTATCTGAATTGAGTCAAACATTTCTCAATGTCAAATTATTAAACAAAATTATCATCAAATCTTTTTTCTGTTATTTTTATGTTTATTTATAACAAATATAAATATAAGCAAATATACTTAGATTTTCTTATATACAATATAACAAAATGTTATATTTCATTATTTTATTTTTATTAAAATTTATTTAAATTTTAAAATTTTTTTCTATATATTATTTATAATTTAACTTAAAAAACATCTATTAGTAATCATATGTTTAAGAAATTCTCAATTACTTTTATTTATTTAAAACTAGATACATTGTTTTCAGATTAAATTTTTATCTCCTGTTGTTTAAATTAAACTAAATTAAAAATGTAATTGAGGATTCTTCTTAGCAGTTCATAATGAGACGAAAAATCTCTATTTTAATATTTTTAAATTAGTGAGCGATACCTCTATTTAAAGATTTTCATTTGTGTTTGATAACTTTTATAATGAATATATATGGTTTGACCTACAATTTTCCCTTGTAATCATATCTAGACACATTTGTACAATAATTTAAGAAATTATAGATTTAATCAGTTTTAAATAAATAATTTAATGAGTCATATTGGTGCGGAAACATATCCTTTAACTAAATTATAATCTATATTCATACCAAATAATATAGACAATATTTTAGTCAATTACATTGAAAAAATATCTATTAAAGAATTTGTCTCGAAATTTATAAATATTTAATAACTCTTATTTATTAAGACTTTATCATATAGTGCTTTCTGAAACATTGATAAATATATATAATAAACAAGTTGTAAGTTTTTAACATGGTAAGCATTTTCTATAGTTTTATTAAATTTGTAACATTTTATTGAGAGTGCTTTAAATTAAATCCCTACCTCTAATGAAAAGAATATATATTTTTCTGATATATTCTGTCTTATAACTTTTTTTTAAAAAACATCTGCTATATAGTTTTATGATACAATATGGGTGAAATCTATTATCCAGTTTTACTATTACAATTTATCATATTTTTATACTAACAATGTTTTAAATTTTTGCATATATTAGAAATTAAAACTGGGTTTGTTAAATATTTCTACTAGTAATATTGAAATGAAAAGTATTTTTTCAACTTTTTTCTCATTAATATAAATTGTTCATCCTTTTATCTTCATATCAAAGCAATATTGTATAAATGCATCTTTATTGATTATGTTTGTCTTAGAAATATAAGTATACTATAAATTAACTTAGCACATAGTTATAGAGAAGCATGTGTATCATACACAATTCAATAAATGTTTCCTAATATATTTTTAAAATAAATTCAATAAATGTATTCTAATAATTTTTAAGTACGCTAAAGGTAAAATATTAACGTGATTCCCAATATTTTTCTTCAAAGGAATGTTAACTAAAATATTTTTGAGATTCAAATTGTTTAATCATTTTTGGATTGAAAAATATATAACATTATACATAACATAAACCTTTATATATTTAAAATATTCTTCAAGAAATAGAAAATACCTTTCTTTGACGAATAAAACCAATGAAATGGAGAAGTCAAAAAGCATTGTCATAATATAAATATTTTCAATCTTCAAATTTAATCCTATTTTTATATGTTTTTCCTATTTTTAGAACAAGAAGTATAGCTTTCAAAACTCAATGCATGAATATGAACGCCCATAGAATAACAGTTGGATACACCGTAAATTTTTACTATAAAATGTGATTTTTTTTAAAAAATAAGATTCATTTTAAGGATTTGAAACCTATTAAAAAATTATTCAAAATATTAGCTAAATATTAAAATGCTGTTTAATTTTTTCGTTTTCCTTCTAGATGACATGTCTTTTATACAGGTTTAAAAAATAAATATAAAAAACTATATGGGAATCTTCATGTGCATATGTTTCTGTGTGTTCTATGTCACAATTATCAAAGAATCATATCTGTAAGAAAATATTTTAAACGAAATTTTAGTTTATGAAATTAGTTTTTTTTACACTTTTCACCTTTACTGTTGTGAAATTATAAGTGATATCTCATTAAAATTGATATATATTTAAAATTATTTATAAACAGCACGATTATAAAAATAGGTAATAGCAAATTTCTCATTAATTCAGCATAGTAAATTTAAATTTACTATTTTAGTTTTCAAAAATAAAGTAAACAAAATATTCATTTTCTTCAACGAAAGAAAATATTATGAAGATTAATTTAAGAGTTATAAAATTATTATTATAGTTAGGTAATTGAATCCGTAAAAATGTGACCCAAGTAAGCTTATACCTTAATTACACTTTAAATTAAATGACAATTTATTTTTGTAATAATTACACTCATTTAAAACTGGGTTGGAAAATTACAACTATTTTTTTCACAAATTTAAGTATTCTGCTTAATATTTTACATTTTGGGGTAACAATTTCTAAAATTGTGATTTTAAAAATACAAAAATTGTATAAAATATTATATGTTTTGTAAGTTAATATACATTGTGTATGATCATATAAATTAACATGACGCATTTAGAGACTTCCTGGAAAAATTATTGGCAAAATGTAACAAAATATAGTAAATGTACGCATTTTATAAGTAATGTAGAATTTCTATTACTAAGCAGCAAAACAATTCCAAATATTTTTTGTGTGTTTTATTTTTTCAGAATGCATGAATGATAGTGTGAACAATTGATGAACAAATGTCATTTGACTTTTATCTTTTTTTTATTCCCATTATTTTATTAAATTTATATAAATTGTACACATTACCATTCTTATATCTTGAAAGGACAAAATTACGCATATATTTTATGAACACTGAATAAAAATATTTGTTTCTAATTACAGCTCTGAGATTCAATTTCATCATTAATATGAGATTCTGAGAACTTCTTGAGCACCATTTCCAACTGTGATTCTCAACACATCACAAGAATTTTTTTTCACGTGTAATTAATATCCAAGTGCGTAATGAAGTTGCATAGAATACTGGCATACACATCAGTAAATTTCACTGATTCATTTCTTCTAAATCGATTGATAATATGGAAGACTCTTAAAAACAGTAGTATACTGTGATTTTCGGTGAAAATAAATGTATTTACAGTGTTTACACAAATCATATCACAAACTTCATTTGAAAATACATTTCACAAATCAATCAAATGTACCTTTTTAATAAGTACATGCGAATTAGATAAATTCTAATTATATTAATTATTAAAAAAGACATTTCTTCATCAAGGAGTAATTTCTGAACTACTAATTTTATACTGAAATGTCCTCTAAGTGATCGCAATAAACTAAAGCTTTTTTTTTTATCCACGTAATCCCTACATAGAGCTTAAGTGAACAAATTAAAGTATTTTATTACTCAAACAGATTGAATAAAACTGTCCCTAAAATAACGTTCAATGCTCGTATACAATTATGTAAGTTTATCACATTTTGTTACATTAGGCTTAATGCATTATTTCAGGAACATCAGGAAAAACATTAGAATATTTTATATAAAATCATATATATAAATATATATATATATATATATATATATATATATATGATTTTATATATATAATATATATAATATATATATGTATATATATATATATTTTATATATATATATATATATATATGTATATATATATATATATATATATATATATATATATATATATATATATATATATATATATATATATATATATATATATATATATATATATATATATATATATAGCTGTATGCTTTACAGTGATGTAAGAAGAATATTAAAAAATAAAGAAGGTAAATGAAATCCTAAGTTAAACCTTCTAAATCCAAAATTCCTGAGTTTTATTAAACATTTTCCGTCTTCCTTAGCTTTTAAGGAATCCAAAGATAACTTCATTTATGGTAAATTAAGTTACGCAGAATCAAACTAAAGTTATAGCAATTAACTGCTAGAAAATCAGTTTAATGTGCTCCATAGAAATTGAAAGTAAATGAAGCCGTCAATGAATTTCTAGGAAAGGCAAAATAAATGTAAATTACTGTAGTAAACAAGTAAGAAATTAATTAAACTTGTTAATAATTTAGGCATATTTGCTTAGCTACGTAATGACGAATATTTCCGTTGTCTTAAGGATAACTCCGTAAAGCAGATCTTACTTATTTAAAAGGATGCTCGGTGCCAAGGAGTATTAGATTAAGAATTCAGAGTTTTAATTCATTCGGGAATTAACAGAAATAATTAGAGTCTGAAAATAATTGTTGCTTCTCACTGTTGGTTACTAGCACTTCTGAGAGTCATATCTCTACCATATGTTTTACATTAAAGGAAACATTATTAATGTAGATATAATAGGATTGCTTAAATGCACTTGCATGAGTTATTTATTCTGTAGAATAATTATTTATCAGAACACAACATACTGTATGTAAATGTAAATAAAAAGTCCAAAGTATATATCTGATAATTCCTTAAATTCAAACAAAATATTTTAAGTCATTTCTTGCATTTTTTTACTGTTAAATAGCTTAAATTCTATGAGAAAAATAAAAAATCCACAAGTTAATTAACAATAGAAATTATATAAATAGCTTCAAAAGGAAGTACATAATTTGATATGCCAATGAAATTAAATGCTGATAAAATGGACAAAAATGCTTAATTTACAATATTTATAAAATTAAAATTTAAGTGAAAATGAAGTTCAAATATTGTTTTTATGGTAAATATATAATTACATGATTCCCAATCTTATAGCTGGCACTTATTAATAGATATCAGCAAATTCATTTCTTTTTGATGAAATGATGAGCCATTAGACTACAAAATTTTCGTCATTACTGAGATTATTTACCAAATGGGATTAAATACATATATTTTTAAAGAAAACAGTTAAAACATTCGCTCTCCCTATCGCCACACGATTGTTTGGATTATTTCATTTTGAAATCACTTGCAGACATTACTTTGGCATAATATTAAAATAAATACATAATTATTCAAATAGGAAGATTTTAAATTGAAAATGATTCTTCACACACACACAAATAGGAATTTTTTTTAAACTTGAACAAGATGAGACTTTGAATAAGAATGTTTGAAAATGTGTAAGGATAAATATAAAAAAACATTACAAATTACAAAATAATATTTATCAAGTGATCTCAACTTTTATTCAATTTATTTTCCTTATTAACTTAAGAAATATTCATTTTATTACACTCAGCATTACGTTTAACCCCCACAAACTCCAAAAATTTAAATACAATATCTTTTGTTAGTTTAAAATTTCATATACCAATTATTTTTAAGCAATTATAAAATATAAAACACTGGTTAACAGTATTTAAAGTACATAAACAGGCCTAAAAGTAATTAATGTATGATCAAATGTGAAAAAAAGGTGTATCTTTATCACATATGTGTGATGGAATTATTTTGATTATTTAGTCAATATAAACGTTTATGTGATTAAAACATTAATGTAACCTGAGTAATATTGCGACAAAAGTTTAAATATTTTTCTCAATCTTGAGTTGTATAGAACATTGATCGAGAATAATTATTTATTTGTTACGAATTCTTTTTTGAATTTCATCTATAATATCCAAATTATTGGTGAATGATTGTAATTGAAAATGAATAGATCGTGCAAATAATATTGAAACCTAAAATCTGAAATAATAAATTATCTGATTTTTATATGACTTCTAAATATGTGTTTTCTGTTGCATAGTTTCAGTCTATGGAAAACAGTTTTTGTGTATATTTTTAATAGGTTAATAAATCATTATTAAACTTAAGTTATTTTTTTTAATTTTCTTTAAATTTCAGTCTAAAAGAATTCATTCATGTTTCGAATATTCAGATATTTCGGGTGAACTTTTTCAAACTTTAATTGTAATTGTTAATCAATGAGGCTGAAAACAAACTTAAAACTTAAATATAATTTCCAGAAATAGGACTAACAATCAACGGAGAACATTTGAAATGAGCATGCATACTCCATTTAAAATTTTGCTAAAAAATAATAATTTTGCTAAAAATATTTTTATATTTTATAAATTCAGCTATTTTTTTATAAAAACTAGCTTTGATGTAAAGATTTGATGTAATTAAAAATGAATCGAGACCTGATAAAAAATGCAGAGTAAATATGAAGAAGTTATATTACAGCCATAAGAAAGTTTAAAGACGAATACATAGATTACATTCAATTTATGCTTGTTAAGGAAATATAATTTAATACAAACATTTTTACACATTGAACCGTTGAGAAAATAAAACGAAATAAAAATAGATGTCAATGGGACATTCACGAGTATAAATATAGCAAAAGATTTGCACGAGATTGAGATTTATATACGAAAAACATTGAATGACATTTGTATTATTTGCAAAAGTTATACTTTTCCAAATCTCAAATCGATCAAAATAATATAGCCAATGAGATATTGTTTGAATGGAAGCAAATAGAAATATTTGACAACTTCGAATATCAGATTTTTGCATTAAATATATTTTTATGAACCAAATGTAATAGGACTTTTCCGTGTTAAAGTAAAAAATATGGCAAATGAATATACAATATTTGTGGCAATCATTGCTTATAAATCACTGAATTCTGTGAAATATCTATTGTGTTTTGTCATTTTATTACAATAAACATAATATTTCATTCCTTATGCAAAACAAATATGGAATTATAAAAGAGAATATTTTATTTCACTTAATACTGTATAATGTACAAAATATAAACTTTTCAACAATATTTGAATCATTTACTTTATAAAATAAGCCAATTCTTGTATTTTATTACAAAAATTTAAAGAACAAATTTTATAAATATAGCGCAGGTATTTTCATTAGCATTTGATTGACATTATTGAAAAATTCAGTGTAAACAGCAATGAACAAAATGAAGTGAATATTGATGATAAATACAAATATATAAAAAAAAATTAATTTTCTTTCAATTCAAATTTTGATTCTCTTTTATAGCGTTATCATTAATTGGTTCATATAGATAACTAATAGTTACTATCATTTACATTCTATATTAAGATTTTCTTAAAAATAACTCATTGTGATGAGAGAAAATTATCTGTGATCATATATAGATCATAACATATCAGTAACTAGTAACTGAATACTCATTAAATAACTGGTTATTATGTATATTATATTGCAGTGTTTGCATGATCACATCATAAATCAACAATATTTTACTTAGTTTCCTCCTTGTCATTTAAGATTTTTTATTATTACAGATTATAAAAAATAGATTATTATAGAATTTTGATATAAATATAGATTTTTTAGTATTTACTTTGTGAGAGTATATTGCAGAATGTTTTTCTAATCAAAATTTTGGACGGTGAAAATATCCTTTAAAGGGCATTATTTCATCCGCCTATTTAAATTAAAACTAGTAGTGTAGGTAGAAAAATAAAAAATTGTCCTTAAAATTCAAATTTTTGGTTAACTATAAACTCAATTCTTATTGTGTGATATTTATAAAATTACACTTTAAAATAAAAGGAATGCAATATCAGCTGGTATATGATAGATCTTTCTATAACTATTGCATGATCAAATGTGATTATAAAATTATAATTTGGTATACAATTTGATATAATTTGGTAATGGTTTCCGGCAATAATAGAACCATCGTAAACAACATTGAATGTAAAGCGATTAATAGCAATATAATCTGTTATTAGAAACTATAAATATAAATGAATAAAAATTTCAAATGATTTTAAAATACATCAATTCAATTATCAATAAATTTAAAAGATAAAAAACACTCTATTAAAAAATAATTCTTATTAAATTTCTGGAAAACTGAGCAAATTAGCGTACTGGGGCAAATCCATTATAGCAAAGAAAAACTCTTACACATGTTTAAGTATAAATATATAAAACCTTTATTAGCTTCAACACTCGTTAAAATTATATTTATAAATACAAGAATTATTCACAAAATAAACTTAACTTTTATTTAAAAAAGAAATTTGTATATTCTTATATCCAAGAGATATTTGGTTTCTGCGCAAACGTTAACTTTTTAACAATAAACATAAGTTAAAAATTTTATTCAGAAGGAAAATTTTCGAAAAAATAGAGTGTCATTCCTAACTTCACCCTTTTACTTAATCTCAAAGTATTTTGCTGTAGTATTAAGAAGCACATTTTTACTAAAGTACGAATATTTTTCTTTCAAAAATAAGATATGGTTTTGAGAAAAGGGAATTGAATGGAATTAAACATGAAGGATTAAATGTAGAAAGAAATCATCGTCAAAATTAAAAGAGTATAATTTATTACTCAATGTTTCTTGTTAATTTTTTAAATGTCAATTATTTATAATATCTTTTACTAATAAGTATTCGAGGTTAAGTGATTAACTGATTTTTTTACAGCTTCAGAGTTTAACAGTTGTACATTTAGTGGCATATATTAGTAATAAGGAATAATATTTTTACGATGACGTCAAACAAAAAAGTATTACGTTTTATTTAAATAGTAAATATAATAATATATTTTTAATATTTTACACTGAAATTATGTTTCAGATAAAAGTATTAAAATAATTATGATAACCTCACTGTAATGTTTTTTACATATTTTAACAGATAATATTTTTTAGTTGTAAATATAGAAACTGTATTGCTGTAATATAAATTATTTGATTACATATCATTAGAAATAATAATATTTAATTAAATAATTTTGATATAATTTCAATTTTAGTATAAGATTTTGAGATAAATCTCGATACTAAACACATTTGCATCGATCTTGTATCGATTTTCCTAGTGCATCGATTCAAAATTTGTATCGATTTTCATTGCGTTTAAATTTTGGAAAGGATTATAACAATATTTATGCTAAAATATTTAGATAAAACCAATTGGCCAAAATATAGTGATTTGCTCGCTGCTTTACGATCATATTTTTTCAGGTGATAGTAACTGCAACCGTGCTCAAAAATTTTAAATGAATTTCGAGCTGTACTGCAAATATCTTCTAGTTGTCGCCAACTTCATAAATGTTAAACTGTGTGAAAGCCTAAATTCTAAATATTTAACTTATAATAGCCTAAATTCTAAATATTTAACTTATAATAGCCTAAATTTAAATTATATGTACTTTACCATTTATAAACTGCAGTATGTACACAATAATTATGTTTATGTTTACATCATAATAAAACATAAATATAGTATAAATCTAAGACTTTACAATGGCCTATAAAATTTACCTTTTGACAAACAGTTCTTAATCAGAAGTGAACTCATATTAAAGTACAAAAAAGAAGTTTTAGTAGTAGGAAATAAAAACTCAAAATAAGTGAATTAAATCCATTTTAAGAATTATTTTTAAATAAATGATATATTTCACTTATTGTTAAAAATTAGAAAAACTGAGTGTAAAGAAGGAATCTGTAAGGAATGTTGTGATAAATGAGAAATCTGCAGCTAAGCCATATTATTTTAAACATAAGCTTTAAAAATATTTTAAATATTTGTATATTTCTCCGCTCCGTCATTTAAATACCACTATTTTCAAATTCATCATATATTTATTCAATAATGAAAACATTTCCGTTTTTAAAAAATTCAAAACTGGTCATTTACCAAAAATTAAATTAATGCATTCAAGAATAAAAACGCTTCAAATTTATCTGAAATCTTAATGAATTCAATTATTTTCAAAAATATATCGATTCTATTATAATTATATTTATTAAAATAATAAAACAAAATTCTATCACTTTCTTAAAAGAAAATTCGAGGAAGAGATAGATTATAAAATCGTTTTTTAATTATTTAACGTTAAGAGTGATTTAAAAATACACAGTGAAAAATGATAAAATGAATTAATGCTGACACATGTTAAAGAAGATATATGAAGGAATTGTGTAAGGTTCAATGTTTTGTCCCAACCAAAAAAAAAAAAAAAAACTAAGAATTCCTTCAACAAATGTAAACTTAATTTACAAATAAAGATTTATAATGATAAGTGTTCTGATTAATTAAAATTATTAATAACTTTATTCTGCTTAGTTTTATTAATCATACAATAGGTACGAATAAGTACTGACGAACTAGTGTTATACCCAATTTTTTGGTAACGAAGCGATTTGTAAATTATTTTCATTTGCTTTCATTATTTCCTCAAATGTAAATAATTTATTTATGCAAACATGTATATATATCTGAAGAGTACAAATCCACAAATAGCCTTCACTTCAACGTTCAGGTTCCAGTTTTGAGGGGATCAAGAGATGCATGCATTACTACTGGCTGTCAGTACTAGAGTAGATAAGTAAATTCTCACGTATTACGCTTGTCTTCAGCTAATGCGGAAATATATGGTCCTATATGGCTTTTAATTACTCCAGTTCAGTTGGGCATGCTGATAATAGGCTTTAGGGACTTAACGTTCCTTTCGCCCTATCAGATTATTGAGATTGACACAAAAACTTACAAAATGTTGAGTGTATCTTTTAAGGGGTATGTTAGTTACTTATAGAAAGATATATTCAACATGTTGTAACTTTTTCATGTCAGTCTCAATATATTAAACAAATAATCCTTATTTGTTTAAAATAATAATACTTAATTAATATTAACACAAACCTGTAAAAAAATTCTACATTTTAAAGAAAATTTTTGTGTGATGCTGGATATAGCTTTATATTATTTTATTATAGTTTTTGAGTATCCACATGTAAATTATAGCTCCCATTCATAACTAATTACTATTAAAATAATTCATTTATTATTATTAATATAATCAAATTTTATAAAAATAATATATCACACATACATAATCTTATTGAAATTAAAGAATAAAGTAATTAGAAACAATTACAACATCAATATTTTTCCTTGCGTTAGCTACAAAAATGTTCTTAAAAATATGTTCTAAGTTATAAAAATTAATTGGTAAAGTTTTTACGAAAAAAACATTTGAGTCATATTACAGAAACGTTTCTCATATTTCCCTATGCTTTTCTACTATAACTATTATTAAATGAAAAGACGTTTAAAACATTTAACACGATGTAATAAATTTTATCGAAATCGTATCAAAGAAGTCATTTAATGAAAATTGTTGTAATATACCTAAACGAGCAATTTATTTGAAACGTAAGTTATTTTACAAATATTTCATCTTTCTAATTATTGGAATACTTTGCTGATTTTAATATTTAATTTAGAAATAAAGATGTGAAATTCAAAGCTTTTCGGATATTAAAATTTAATCTCACGCATTTTTCACTGGATTTGTATTTACGAACAATTTTGGTGTTAAATTCAGATTTCTTATATATTCTTATATATATATATATATATATATATATATATATATATATATATATATATATATATATATATATATATATATATATATATATATATATATATATATATATATATATATATATATATATATATATATATATTGATTAAAAAGCTCTAAGTTGAATATCATCAATTGTAAACCAACACTAAGCAATTGTCGCTTTTTTGTATCTACAATTGTTGAAGATAGTGTTAATAATTTTGTTTTTCTATCTCGCAAAAAAAAAAAGGAATTTAATCGACGATTTAGGATAACTCTACCAAGAAAACTACAATATGAAGTGGATATTCAAAAGTCTTACACAATAACCTATTTCAAAAGATATTTAATATTAAATGTGCTATATTGAAGTACTATAAAAGACGCGTTTATCTTAATCAAGTATCGAAAATAAATTAATATTTTTATAATCTTACAATGTGTCATTTAAATATAAACTTATCCTTAAAAACATAAGCACTTTCCATCAGAATCAAGCGTCGAAAATCCGCTTTTGAAAATTAGAAAATACTAAACAAAATTCTGATTTTGAACTAATATAATAAGCTAAATATTGGATTACTAATACAGGACTCCTAGAAGTATAAAAGAAGCAACCCATTTTAAACATGGCTTGAGCCATTTGAATAAATATCCGCAAAAACAAATTTCAGATGTTTTATTCCACAGTCTGGATTAAATTATACATAAATGCTGATTCATCATTAATATTCATCATGGATGCCACTAATCTATGAAACACTAACTAAAATAACATTGATAAAATTATTAAATATTAGAAAACATAAAAATCAATCAAATTTTCCTAAAATGTATTTTATTTAATTTCATATAAACCAATGTAAAATACATAAAAATATATCAAATTTTATATGATTCTTTAACATACCAAACTGTCAAGATTATGTAAAACACAATCACAATAAACTATTTAAATTCATTTTAGTATAATGAAAATAAAATAAACGTTTTGTCTTGAGGAATACAAAGAATGGATAGCTTTTTTTCAGCATTTTAAGAGGTATCTTATTTAACTAATATTTTTAGTCAGTTATTATTTTATACCATAACTAAAATTAATCGTGTTACTAGTTAATATTCTCAGAATTATGAAAACTTTTAAATACAAAATTATGATTAATTACGATTATATTCGTAACTTAACTCAAAATACTTAAAAGAAAATCAACTGCCAATTAAAATCTATTTATGACTTGAACTATTAGCTTTATTATTAGCTCAGAATAACTTAAATTAATTTTATATCGAAACTTGACTTACAAAAAACTATTTTTGAAAATCAAACCTTTATTTTAAGTGGGTATACGTATAATTGAAGTAATTGAGAAAATAATGAAAACTTAATAAAATAAGATTAATATAGTATACAACAACCAACAACGCTCAGCTTTAATAAGATAAATTTTTAAAGCCGACTAAAGCATCAGCTTCCAATGCGGTTTACCGTTGCTATGCTCCAAGTCCTTTCCAGCCATTTCCACGGCTAATGCACAGGAAATTGAGACATCTATTCTGATGCTGTCTGGCCTCAGTTTACATAGTAACCTCCTAACGGGTTTTTATTTATAGACGCTTAATCCTTTAAAACATCGACTGTATGTCGTAAGTGGATAAAGTAAGCTCTGGAAATTCTCATGTAGAAAATACTTAAACCGTACCTCCTTTCACTAGATTTTCCTTTAATGGAAGAAAGTAAAACACGATTGTCGTTTATTCTGTTTGTTAAAATAATATTAGTATTGAAACTTGTAGGTTTTCATTAAAAACATGTTAAAATAAAATTATTTATAAAAAAAACTGTAGAAAGATCAGTATTTATTGTATTTTGTCATTAAAAAAGGTTATAATCTCATTATAATTTATCAAATAATATCAATAGAAAAAACTTACAATACAAATGACGCGTTATATTGGCATTTGTTTTCTTTATGTTACTTATGATTGTTTTAATTTTATATTTTTAGGAAATCATTATACTACTATAAATATATGCATTTTCAAAGTTTAAGAAAACATCTCTTTCTATTTATTTATAAAATAAAGTAAGATATTGAAAGAAGCAGCTGCAAGTAAATTTAATGATATCGTGCAGAAAACTATCAACTTAAAACTAATATTTATTGTTTTTATAGTAATAGTTTTCAAAGACAGTAATGATTTATTTCTTGGTAATAATTTAAACCTGAATTAAGTTTCCTGTAATTAAATAATTTAATCAGTATCAAATGTATAATAATTAAGTTTTCAAAGAATGTATAATGATGTCAATATATGTAAGATTTTTTAGCTTATTTTTTAATGTAATTATATCTTAGTCTTATTTTTCATAATTATTCAAGATTATTTTATCACCTAAAATCTTATTTTATTATCTTTGAGCAAAATTAAAATTTGGTTAAATTTTTCATAGATTTTTTTAGTATATTATTGTAATCATTTTCAAATATTATTAGTAATCAATTGAAGAATACATATAAATTTTTTTCACTAATATTAACCCTCGTTCATGTAAGCTACAAATACGATTAGTTGAAATTAAAATAATCTATTAAGTTGTTTGAAGAAATGGAAACTTTGAATAAATTCTAAAGAATTATTTCTATTTGATTTTATTAATTATTTTTGGTGTTTACGGAAATTTCAAAAACATTTTAGTTCACAGCAAATAGAACAAATGTCATAAAATGAACAATGTGTTTATTTTCTATGAATTCAGCAAATATCTCAACAAAACTATAATTTTGCAACAATAAATTGGATAACGGCATCAGCTGTACATTGGAATTACACGGTATAATTTTAAGGAACAAGATTATGACCAGCCTATTTTCTGTGATTAACTACCATTTATAAACACCATGATAAACAAAAAAGTATTGTCAATATTCCTATAAGTACTTTATCAATAAAAAATGCTTTTTCTTGATTCTTCAAGCAGCTATTCTAAATAAAAATGAATCTTTAATGTTCAACATTCCATTATTCAGGATATTTTATTTCATGTGTTTTTAATATTTCATATTTTACACTTAAAAGTAGCTTTAACAAATTTAGAAATATAAGCCCTAAAATCATTGGAATATTTTTTAATTCATTATTACTGGAAATAGGAGTTTTAATTGTATAATCGAATCTTTTTTTTCCTATCCGCTGATAAATTTAATTATCATTTAGTAATAAATTGTATAAAGTCTAACTAGGTAGATTTTTAGCACATTTCAAGAACTGTTACTTTAGAAATAATTTTTATTAAGATCTTGGAACATATGGAAACATTCCTAAATGCTTAAAATATAATTCCCACTATTAAAATGTGTTAATAGCCATACAATTAAACTAATAATTATTTAGTTATTATTATTTAACTAATTCCATTGATAAACAATTCTAGAATGCATGCCAGAGTTTATGTCAAGTTTCCGAAAATTTTCAATCATCCTCTTTAGCAGACAAAAACTATCTTCTTAGAAAAATAAATGACATTCTATTTCCACCTGACTAATCTTTAATGAAAAAAAAATCGTTCGAAAACTCTATCATTAATTTCACTTAAATAATAAACTTTATTTTTTTTAAGCATCTGCTAAACTAATTCTACAACAACAGTTTATGCTAAAAATATATATAAGTAAGTATTTCGAGATTTAAAACAGAAAGAACTTAAAAAACAAACGAATGCCTTGATGTACATACATAAAATATTTTTTGGTGCAGAAGCAATCTTATTCCGGTTCAATGCTGCATATGTTCCAATTTTATATTTTTATATCATCCAACATGGTTGACTTTTCCGCTTTTTGATGACTATTTTTTCTATAAAATGAGAGTTTATGCTTTCATCTGCATTTTTGTGAAACATGCTTCTCTTAACCTCAAGGGCATTCCCTCTCCTTTTTTCATTGGTATAATATTTCCTTTTCTGTTTTGAATAAAAAAATAAAAATGTTTAGCAAATTATTCTTGTATGAAAGCATATTTTACTATATCTCAACATATGAATCTGAGATATAATACTTTTTAAACGTTAAATTCAATGGTAAGTTATAATTTTTAAAAAGAGTAATTTTAACAGCATTCGAAACATTTAAAATAAAACTTAATTTTTTAATCAATTTCTTTCAGTTAAAAAAACGTAGATATAATGCACAAAATGTATCTTAAAGTAATTTGAATTTAAAGCAAGTTTTCAAATGCAAATGTTTAATGAATAAAAATAATGTGTTTTAAAATATGTAGCATAAGTAAATAAGCTAAGCAATTTTTTTTTTTTTTTTTTTTTTTTTTTTTTTTTCAAATGAAAAATTAAAAATATTTTGCTTTTAGATCACAAAATTTTCTTGAAAATATTTTAATAAATAACTTAGTATTTAATGAATTTCTTTTAAATGCATAATTTTTTTTAATATAAAATACATATTTTACAGAAACATTAGTTTATATTTTTTAAATGTTGTCAATAATTGTTATTAAATCTAAAGTCATTTATTTGACATGAAATAAAATGCATTTTCTTTATTTTCCAAAGATTGAGGTTTTATAATTTGTAAATTTATAATAATTTAAGAATCTATGTATGTTAAAAATTGGTGCTTCAATATTTGTCACGGATTTAAATTATAATTACAAGAGGTGATGCTGGTTTTAAACTTATTTTGTGTAAGTAAAGCACATGTGTGTATGTTACGCATCATATTCTACATCATAGTTATGTAGAATATGATGCGTTATGTTGGAATAATTTCATATTTAGAAATACTTATTTTAATTATCACTTATATTACATATTTTTATATTGCATACCAGTATACATTATCATTTATATTACATATTTAACCATGGGTATAACTTATGCAAACAATTTGGATAATTGTTTGCATATTGTAAAAATTAGATGTGATTCTGGAAAACATTCGTCTCAATTAAAGAAATTTACTTTAATAAAAGGATATTTATCAACAAAATTTAAATTATTTTTTATGGAGTTTATTTCCTACAGAAGTATGTTTAAGGAAATAAATAAATTTTTTATAACAAATTATTAAGATACTTTATTAGAATTGTTTTAAATCACTTATATAATTGCCATTGTTAAAAGAAAAATTTGCTTCAGGTTTCCATGAATAATAATAATTTCATTATAAAAAAAATTATATTATAGATTCATCAGATAAATCAGTGTGATTATAGTTTTAATGAGTAAACTAATGAAATTCATAAGAATGACTTGTTTTAATTTTTAAACAAAAATCCTATAATTTTACTTTATTTTACAGTAATATCTGTGAACCTAATTGCTTTACGAGACTAAATTAATTTTTATTGAGAAATTTAAACTAAATTAATTTCTAAAAATAGAAAATTTATTAATGCTTTTGAGATATTTAAGGTAATTTATTATATGTGTATAGTATATTATATAATTATATTTTAAGTAAAATAAATTAGTAACAGAAAATGTAAATTTAGTGTTCTCAAATTATATTCTCATCTAAACACAAGTAATTTATAAAGGCCAAATGTTCTGGAAGTTGTAAAGAAAAAGAAATTCAAAGAGAAAGATTTTACTAACTTCTTGAAAAAACACTTTTTATCCCCTGAGAACATAATTAATTTAAAGTCATCAATTCGCTATTCTTTGTCAGTCATCAATTTCCCCTTCATTAGAAACTGATTCATTAAGAAATACTTTTTTTTAATTTAGCAGTGAAATTAGCAATTTATTTCAATGCATCATTCATTTCCAAATCTGCAGGAATTCCAGTTTTGTAAAAAATTTAATCTTTCAAAAGAAAGGAATGCTGTTCATTTTAGTTGTAATTTAAACAGAATCTGGTTTATGTTTTTCTAAGTCAGTAATATTGTTTATTCACAGAGTTGTCTTCGAACTGTAAACAATGGCATTTGAAATAAAATTATCAGTAAAAATAATAAACGTCCATAATTTCAATTTACATAAAGTTATTTATCTAATTGATAGTATTCGCAAAAAATACAATTTCACCATACATTTATTTGCAATTTATAAACAAGATCATATAAGAAAATAGCAAATAAATTAAAATTATATTCACATTATAAATTCAAACAATTTAGTGTTTTTTTTATTTGTCTAATAAAAGATTGATATTTCATACTTTTAAAATTCTATTTTTAAATAATAAGAAAATGTGATTTTAATTCACTTAGATATTCTTCTTTCGATAATTATAACAAAATGTTATTTAAAAAAATATTATATAAAACTTATAAATCATGCATTATAACATTTTTAAATATGTTTAATAATACATTTCCTTTGTATTGATTCTTTTACTTTAAGAAGTAATGAATTTTTACATAATTACTTTTAAACACTATTCTAACCATCGAAGTTTTATAACTCTTAAACTTTGAATTTTTCCTTTACTGTGAATTACAAAGTAGGTCCTTTTTGAATCTGACAAAAAAATTAAAAGTTTTAAATAAATCATTAATGTAAGTTTGAGTAATTAAATTAATATTAATAAACTCTTTTCATTTCAAATCAATATTGTTAAAAATGAAATTCATTGGTCATGAGATGGCTTCAAATTCATTCGCTATAATTTATCGTTATTTAGATCTCAAACTTTCATATATCCATGACTTAAAATTCTCTGATTCATTGAAGTTTTATGAATATACTAACTGTACATTAATTGTTTTATTGTCTGGAAAGTCTTTCATGCTCCCATTGAAAATCAGCACTAGCATATCAGACAACATACTTAATAGAAAATTCTAAATAAAATTTGTATAAAATATAGTTTTTACACTAAATTAACTCATATTTGTTATTTAATAAGAAACAGGCATACATATTTTCATGATATATGTGATTATTTACATTTCCAATTTTACATTTTGGATAAAACAAGTGGTTCAGAGGTGCAGGATATAAATATTGAGCATTCGAGTTTATCATCGCTTATCTTATTCATATTATCATAATTTTCTTTACGAAAATTGTCTAAATTAATTTCTTTTACATTGATTTTAATAAACTCTTATTCCAAAATATATGATTAAAAACAAAATTGTGTTTTGTCTTGACGAATATATAAGTTACATTACATAAGAGAGTCCTTATTACCATTTAAAATATTAACTACTGAAGAGGCTTTATATTTATACTGTCTTTAATAAATGGTGTAGAATACTCAAAAAATGATAGTATCATGATAAAGTTAGCTTTAACTCAGGTATTTTAGCAAAGCAACTATTATAGCTTCTTAATATTACATACGTTTCCTAAAATATTATATCGACATTCTTAATTTTTGTCAACAATTGTATTTGTGTATTATCATTTCAAATGAAAATACTTAATATAATAATGATTAACAATATTGTATTATTCTTACATATATGTTATAATAAAAACTTCTTTACAGTGGCAAAAAATTACTTAAATATGCTTTTAATATTTCTAGCAAAAAAAAAAAAATTCAGTATTTAATTAAATAGAAAGAAAGAAGTTTCAAAAGTACACAATAAAGTACATATTTTGCTTTCATATGTGTTGATAAAATGTATAAAAGTTATTGAAACAACATAACATAAAAAGTTTGAACATTATCTGCAATATTAAGAGATTGATTGCATTCGAAAGACTTTAAGAAATCATTACTGTTGCTTAATTTAGTACTCTTTCAACTATGCGACAAGAATTTTTAATGATTCTTATCAAGATGCATTAAAAATTTATATCTGAAATGTTTCATTTAGAGCTTTATGTGTAATAAATATTTTACGAATAATGATTAGAATTATATTTATTATTATTTTGCATTAAAATATTAATCTCCAACTTGTTTCAATTAAGACACTTATGCGCATTTAAAGTTTAATCCATCATTATAATAATTATTATAATAATAATGCATTAAAATTCAAGTCTCAGAGTCAGTTCTATTTTGAGATTATGCACAATTAATATTTCATGTTTTATTACAATAATAATTACATCATATACTCTAATTATGATGCATTAAAATATAAGTCTAACAGTCATTTTCATTTAAAAAAATTTTGTGCTATTAAAATTTAATGCCTCATTATTATTTGTGTGTGTGTCTCATTTAAAAACCAACTCAGAATCACTTAAAAATTCACAAGTGTGATATTTTTATTTGTTTTTTCTTATTTTCCCATATATGCAATATTCAACTTTGATAAATAGGTTTGTACACTAAATATATTCTAATAATTTTACTTGTTATAGCTCTCTAAGTCAAATAAGAATGAATATATATATATATATTAATAATGTCGAGAATAAACAAACTGTTTTTTTTACTATTATTATTCTCGCTTTGTAAACTATATGCTTACTTTTAATTAGAAATAATAACAGTGAATATTTGTGAAACTTTGATACCACCTTAAAGCGAAATTGTTTTCATTTCAGAAATTGATACTTTTACTTCGAGAAGAAATTGATGACTGAGAACGGAAAGCGTGGATGTAATTTATATGTTTTCTATCTGTTCTAGCAGATTGTGCTTAGAACCGCGACAATTGAAAGCATTTATATAAATATTTTTACCACAAGTCTATACTCCCGCTCAATTTTAATTTCTTTCTCTCTTATTATTCCAGTATGCAAACGATTAACACTAATTCATCAAGGATTACTGTGCACATTTCACAAGATGTGTTGTAACTCATGTTTGTTTACGATTTCCCTTTCGAAAATAAGTAGTTCATTTCATACGTGAAGATTCTATGATGTGATACTCAAGTATCTAATTTAAACTTTTGCTTTAACTTTAAAACTTTCTGTATTTTATGAAAGCGAAACAAAATCACTCTATTTCTAAAATTTGGCGTTATTTTAGACTAAATAAATTAATTGCATGTAATTTGAATGTTTGGGTAATCAGAACGTTGCTTATTTTAAAAATTCTGTATTATCATTAATTTTTGAAAATTTCTGGAATTGCACAAATTTATCAAAATAAATTAGATTGAAATAAAGATATTTCCAGATCAAAATATCAAAGTCAATACAGAGTAAATATTTAACAAACCGACGATTATTTCCAATAATGTGTCTAATTTTGAATTTTAAATTAGCTTGCTATTTTCAACACTAGTGCCCAAATGAAACATTTGAACAAGAGAATTGATTGCTTTCAATCTATTTTTACTGCTTATTTCTATCAAATGAAACGCCATTAAAAACAGATAAGTGCATCGTAATTTTAAACCAGAGTTAAGTGATAGGGTCGACACCTGAACTGAAATTACTTTCTAAAATTTACATCAGTAGTAGGATATTGCGTCTACGACCTGCTTACTTTATATGCGTCAATCGTCATTAGTCATTAAATGACTCTTCGATTAGTATGACTTGAAGAAGTTCATCTGCTTCCCATCATGAGAACGAAACATTTTGTGAAGAGGAACAGCAGCCAATAGTAGAATTATTTTAACAATATTAATTATCATTGTTTATCATAGATTTTTTCAGCTTCAGTTTGTATGAAATAATTTTTAAAAGTTATAAAAATTTGTAGTTTGTCTACAAATTAATGCGTAAAATTAAATAGCCTAATTTTATATGGAAAGTTAACTTTTAAATTTGCATAGCTTATTTCACAAAGATATATAAATTAAATTAATTTTTAACATATGGTTAAGATTGCTGCTAATTAATTGATATTGTTATACTTTTCATCAATTTCTATATACTATTTAGTAAATTATTTATTAATTGCCAATTTTTTCGTTGTGGCATTTAAGACTTCATAAAATTATGCTCACACACTTGCACAAACACAAATAAGATACTATTTATGGCAAAAGCATTTTATTAATTCCTGAAATGAATAAGCATAATATACTAATTTTTGTAAAGAGAATAAAGCTTATAGAATTTCATATCAAAGTATAAATCACATCTATCTTACAGTTTGAATTTTACGATGCAAACAACTGCATGTGTGAAAAGGGTGCATAATATTAAATAACATTAATTCCTTTTCCTTTCATGTTGCTTAAAAGGAAATTCGAATGAGGTTTATTAAATTGCCAGAATTAAGATAAATAAAAGGAATGCCTAATTTACTTTAGTCCTCATTGAGTTTGCATCTTATGCATTATTTAATCTCTTAGGTTCTCGATAAAAATCATTTTTGGAGGGTACTTAACATTTTTTTATAAACCCTGTACTGACAGTACATGCTTTACTTAAATTAAAATATAATACTGCGCCACTGATAGAAAATATTACAATGAAATTATATAAAAAATACTATGTACATTTTGTTAAATTAAAATAAATAGCTAGCTAGTAATTATTTAGTCCTCATTATTTGGAACATAAAATATACAACATAGTTAAATAATATGAATATCCAATTTTTAAAGTTTCAAAGATGGCAAAAGAAAATTATATGTAATGAAAAAAGAATGAATATTACATAGATTTAGCAATTTCAAGGATTAAATGTGACTTTCAGTTACTAAGATATTTCCCTGTTTTTATTTACACCAATCCTGAAATTTTATTGTCTTGTGTGCAAGTCTAAACATGATATTTGCTCCGTGGAACTAAGATTTAAGGTTCTAAATTGAGTTAAAATCAATAGTGTGTAAACGTCGCAAGATGCCAAAACAAAAATAGAAAATATTTCTTTTATTTAAAAAAAAATTCCACTGGTATACTAGATAAATACGGTATACTAGATGTGTTAAACAGAATAATTTCTTATTAATTATTTCAAATATTAAAAAACAAGATATTTCTATATAACTACTTTAAAAATTTCTCTTTACAGTTAATAATGTATCAAAAATATTTCACATTTAAAACTAAATCAAATTTTCTATGTATCACAGATGATTTATTTTAAAGCAAAAGCGTTTTGACAGTAAAATTAATGCTGTAACTCTTATGGACAACACAAAGAAGAATAATTGATTAGGTTAAAAATATACGATCTAAAAGGAAATGTTTAAAATCTAAAGCAGAAAATTTATGGAATCCCATGTAGTGGCAACACGTAGCACTCAATTTCAATATAAAAAAATTCAAAGTCTTCAGATTACACCAACCACTTTATGCTTTGTCTAAAGTGAAAGAACAGGAAATTAAGCCATCAATTCAGACGATGTCTGGTCGCAGTTTGCAAAGCAATTTACACAGGCGCTTGGTTTTGAAAATTTCTTTTTACAAAAACTGACATCGCTTATATAAATGACTTGAATATTTTTTTATAAATTAAAAAATATATCATTCGAAGCAAGCATTTTTAATAGATAGAATTAGAAGCTTTAGCAGTTGCCTATGCATAATAACTGTTGAATATATCATGTTTGGTAGAAAAGAAGCATAGTCTATGGACTTTGAATTTAACTAAAACTTCCGATTTATACAAATAGATCAGTATGAATTGCGAGAGGAGAATATTTTTCTGTTATATATTCCTTTATCTGCATTGAGAATATAAATTGTGAATTAATGAGATAAGTGAGAAAGTTTTATTTGTTCAAAAATTGATATCTTTTAGAGGTTTCTTGCATAAAAAATAAGTATATTTAGCTAGAGCTTCAATAGTTAGAACTTTAGCTAACATTACGGGAATACTCTTAAAAATATAAAAATTATTGAAGTGAATTAAATTAAAATTATACTATCTAACACAACGAACGAAATATTAAAATCATAAACATAATCTAAATTACTTTTGTAAGTATATCGACTTTTCTTACGTAAAATGAGAAACGAATTTAACCTTAAAAAACATTTGGGTATAAAAAAAACATTTTCGTAGTCTTACAATATAATTTTTAAACTTTATTAATGAACTTTAACTAGAAGGAAAAATTCTAAAAATAATAAGCTTTTACTGTATTTCATATTCTATTAAACAGACACATTCTATCGTCGCTCTCTAGAATTTTTGTTCTAAATGTTCTTAATGATTAAATCTAATGTACAATAAAACTATTACTGCTCATTAAGCAAATAAATATATCAATTATATTAAGTAAAGTTATAATAACTGTTAAAAGCTTTTCACTGGACAGTTTACTTATAAAAGTGAAATAATTTTTAAATATTGACTGATATTTTCACATATTGATAATCACAGGAAACATTAATATATTAAAAAAAAATACACAGATAATTCAAGTAATTTCTGAAAATAAATTTGAACACTAACCTGCGTTTTTCCTACATGAAGAATACTTTAGGTAACATTTTGCAGTTTTTCTTTAGAGAAAGGATAAAAAATATATAATAAAGCTCTAATAAAAGAATAATTATGCCAAATATAAACTTTGTTTCTCTTCATCAAACAAAAACTGTAAAATGGAAATTTAGTTTTCAAACGAATTTATTTTGCATTCAGTTTAATTTAATCGGATATTAGTTTTTTCAAATCGAAGTTTAAGTTTTTTATATATATAATATATTTATTTGTATTAGCATTTCCTTTCTGAAGGAAGAACTTTTTTTGATTTACAAAAAACTTGTTTCTAACTTTTGAAAAAATGTTACCAATTCTCTGTAAAAATTTTCTTTTCCTATATCTCTTGAATAAAAAAACTTCTTGAAATGTTTTTAACCAAACTTGTTATAGAAAAATGTTTCCAAAATAACAAAATAACTTAAACAATAAAAAGTTTTACAACTGGGAATATAAATATTCTGAAGTATGAAAAATTTACATAAAATACCTTTACCTTGGAAAAACTACTAAAAAAATTATAATCCATACGCATATAATTTTTCGTCATAAAAATAAATTTTATTCATTTGGTATTTTTCTAAGATTCTCTGAAATATTTCGGTATATTTTATTTTTTGAAAAAAATTTGTTTGACACTTTAGCATTTTAATGCATTTTATTTCATTTCTGCTTTGAATAATAACAAATAAATTAATTTAATTAGATATTAAAATGTAATATTACTGTTGCTTGACAAAAGTAAAGCAAACAATAAGGACTGCTTAGTAATTTTGCGTATATTAACAACATTTATTTCAAGATTTTATGTTTTATGGATTACTCCTATATTTTTAATTGATACCTAAAATTTAATAAATTTGTAAAATAATTTTGACATTAAAGACATTAGGTTTCTCTACAGACTAAAAATATAAATAAAATAATGACCTGCTAAATTATTTATTTTTTAAAATTTTGATTTTACCTCACAGTTAAGTCTGTATTAAAATATTTTAATTAAATAATCGAAGTTTGTGCAGACAAAATTACACACCATTCATGAAAAATAGATTAATTGTCAATATTCGCACATTATGAAAAATTGCAGTTAAAAGAAAAGTAATTGTTCCTATGACCGCAAATTATGAAATGATTAAATTTATGCTTAAACATTGCAATTTTTTTAAAAATAATGTTTTGCCTTTAACTATTTTGCTATAAATTCTGTTTTAACTTGAAAAATTATTAAAACTTTAAATAATTTTGTTTTCTTGTTAAACTGTATTTCTTAATGAAACAGTTTGACAGGTTTAATTGTTTTAAAATGTTCAATTTCCAAGGCATATTAAACAGAAAGTAAGTGCACTTTTATAAAATATCTCCTAAAAATGCTTAATTACGAAATTTTTCATCATTATTAGAGTAACTTTTGGCGACTTAGAAGTTTGTCTTGCGAGATAATGAGCTATTTAAATACAAATATCGCAATTCTTCGATGAGAAAATAAAATTGGTTTGTCAGCAGTTTTAAAGACCCACACGATAGTTATAATATGGCTGATTCAGTTCAATCGCGTCTTGAACTAACTTAAATATCAGTGTAAGTCTTCATTAAGAAATAAATTAAATGTCCCATGGAATATAAAAATGATTTCAGAATGAAACAATGGTTAATTTCTAATTATGTGTGTGATTAATTATTAATACTGTGTAAAAATAATCATAAAATAATATTGCATAATAAAACGTAATTTCTTATGAGTATTCTATTCACATAGCAAATTTATATCATTTTGCATTTAATGAATAATAATATAACATAAAAAACTTTATTGGTATTAGAACAATTATTAACAAAAGGTTTATTTACTATAGCAAATATGATAATTATTAATATATTTTACGGAAATTATTTTTTGATTGATCATTTGGTATCTAATTAATTGGCATGAAATTGCCATTGAATTTGTTATCAATCAAATTTGATCTCAAAGAAAGGATAACGGAATAGTTGAAATCTGCGCTGTGTCTATTGCAATCTATCTCAGTGATTTCCAAGTGAATTTTTCATTGATAGTGTATTGCATTTATGTGTTGCGAAACGGAAAACCTACAAGATACCCAAACGCACATTTGAACAAATTATACGATTTCAAAAAAATGCAACATCTTTCCTTTGTTTAATAGTATCTGTGGTTTGAAACGTAAATATTAAGTCAGAAGAAAGTAATTCTACCCATCAAGAAACTGTGAATCTCTTATTAGACAAACGCGAAGCTTTCGTTTGCGCAGGAGAAAGCCTAATACCGGAAGATTGTTGTGAGACAGCCATAACATCTAGGTATTAAGTCTGCATTTTCTTTTATAAAGTTCCATATTTACTTTTCTTAAGAAAAAACACAAAACTTAGAAAACCCTAGCGAGTGTCTGCCCTATGGATATATATGTGGAAAGCAGAACTGCAACCGTAGTCTCATTTAAATTAACAGACCAAATTGAGACGATTTTACTGTGAAGAGCTTTGCTCTATCAATATGGCGTAAGAACGGTAAACCATATCAGATGTAAACTTACTCAGTTTTTTCTGTTAAACCAGTGATCTGATATCCACATGTACCCAATAAAAATAAGCAACAATTAATAAGATTTGAATAATAATGAGTTATCTTAACAAATATTGAGATATTAAAAATGTATTCAGTGATAATT
This sequence comes from Latrodectus elegans, assembly GCA_030067965.1. Lineage (NCBI taxonomy): Eukaryota > Metazoa > Arthropoda > Arachnida > Araneae > Theridiidae > Latrodectus > Latrodectus elegans. The sequence goes on along the minus strand of CM057811.1, from coordinate 36,219,502 downwards.
TAGCCATAAAAGTTTTAAATTACTTTTTGTAATTTTACAATATTACATCATATACTTTAAATATAAACTCATTTTAAATATATATTAAGTATCATCCACCTTATATCATTTCATATGAAATGCTCAAAGTGATATTAGATTTTTCAGTTATTTATTCTTTTTATGAGAATTAAAAATTTGTAGTTATGTTTTAAAACGATATTTTTGTCATAATTTATACCTGCTGAATATTTATGTTTGCTTATATTGTATGCACTACATTTATATTTCATGAATTTATATTGTATTGTATTATATTTATGTTATATGTATAATTTGAAATATAGTTTGATATACAGTTTGATGTAATGATTCATGAGCAGAGAAACTTTTATTAAAGAATTATATTTTATACTAAACAGAATAAAAGCCCATTCTATATAATACAAAATGCAGTTAACACGATTTGTAACCCAACTTATAAAAATAATTTCAGTTTATGTTTATTGTTATTGAATTTCATAAAAACGTAAAAATTTAATTTGATGTAATTAATATCTTTATTAAAGCAAAGAAAGTTTCACACAATTGTTGTAGATTCTAAATTTTAACCATAAAATTTCCATTCGCATATTAGTAAAAAATTTTAAGTGGAAGAATTCAATTTTGATTAAATATAACCAAAATTTTAACGCACTAGTTCTCTTTAAAAAATTTATAGAATTTTTATTAAAATAACCCGCGCGTATTTCAATTATGCAATACATTGCAAAAAAAAATGTTTATCGAATTATCACAACAAACAGTTTAGTGACTCTCTGGTAAGAAGAAATAAGTCTCAAAATATTAGTCTCCTAAGGATTACTTTATAGTTAACTTTTACAATTTCAGCAAATCAGAGAAACATCAATAAATATAAATGTTTCTTCAGAAATATCCATGGTCTTATAACAGAATTAATGCTTTAAATTTCTGAAAATTAACAAAATTATTTTATATGAAATCAAGTTTTTAATTATCTTCAAAATTCAGCAAACAAAAATAAATGTAATGTATACAAAATAATTTATTAAATATTTGTGATCAATTTAAATGCATACTTATTTAGATTATGAAATCTAAGTTATTCTGAATTTAATCATAGTCTTCTGATAGTAATTTTAAATTTTATTTTGCTATAATATTTAACATTAAAATAAATTAATTCGTTATTTATCATTCGCATTAATAACATAAATAATGTAAAGTTCATAAATTTAAAATAATCACGAAATTTAGTAAATCTTTTTTAATTCTTATAGAAATAATTAAAAATCATTTCTATCAGAATTAAAATTCCTGATTTTTCCTACAAACAAAAAGCAGTATTTTACAACATTAAAGTAAACTTCAATTGCAGCAGTTTTTTCTTTTAATTAACGTATTAATTTTGAATTTACGAGCATTATTTTAATTTAGTTATTCGAGGGATTCCGAGAAATTTTGCAAATAAAGCAGGTAAAACAATTTTATTTTATTATTTAGTGTACTTGCTGAATTTTTCTCAACCAATTTATTTTTAACAGTAAATTGATTCACTTCAGTTGCAAACTATGTTTCAAAGAATTATAAAAAACTAAAAGAATCATAATGTCATAATTTTTTATAATATGAAAATTACTTGACTTGTTTATAATGATTTAAGTTCCTTTCCCTGTTTATGGTCAGTTATTTTAAGTATATTGATATATTGATATTGGCATGTTAAAATGTATTAAAAGAGTTTGACATTTTTAACATTCTTCATTTTATGTTCTAAAAAAACTAAAATTTCAAATAAAAATTATTAAGTAACAAAGCAAACATTTGCCTTAAAATGAACACACTAAATTTGCACTTCTAAGACAAGCTTTTTATTTTTTCCTAGCAAATTTTATTGATATAAAATAATTTGAATCATGAAAAAGTTCATAAAAATTATTAAGTAGAAAAACAAAATAATTACAAATTTCTTAAAAAGCTGGAAAGTAGTCATCAGTTTTGCAAATGTTTTCTTTTAAATATTTGAGAAAGAATTTATTTATTTATATTTAACTTTCATATTAATACGTTTTGCTTTGCACAAAAAAAGAAAAATTTAATTTATTTCAAAATTTACAGTAAACATTTTTACAGTATCTTGATATAAATTTCAATGTATATGAATTAAACTTATAATTAAATTTTTCTTTTTTTATTTATTATAAATATTATTCCTTTCTAGTTGAAATCACTCTCATCAATATAAATTTCATAATCTCGATTATCAAGCTATATCGATCACAACTGAAATTCTATCGATGGCGTTTCTAATTCAGTAATCGAAATTAGGCAACAATTTTTAATAGTTTCATCACAGTCTAATCGATATTATATTAAAATTACCAACATTTCACACTTTTAAAAAATTAGTAAAAAAATATGGATAGTAATTTACAGTTAATAAATTTACCCTTTTAAAATAAATAATTAAGCCTGAATTTTTAAACAATAATTAAATTTCATTGTAAAAGCATTTCATATTAAAAAATAAACTTCTACTTATAATAAAAGACAAAAGAAATTCATTTCAATTGTATCGAATGAGAAAATATTAAAATTAGTATTGTACGTAATATGACGATATTATTGGATACGAAAAGTATCTAAATTATTGATTCTTGATGAATATATTGTATTATTATCTTAATAAAGTGTGTGATATATTTGTAGTATCTTATTTAAATAAAATGCTTACTTTATAGTCGATAAAATATTATTTAAAGTTTAATTTCAACTATTTTATATACGTGGTGTTAATGTTATACGCATCTTATTACTATATCTTTCTTACATTTTATAATTTAAATAGAACGTATCAGAAACAATCTTATGTTAAATACCTCTAATATTTCTCCTTATTTATTTTTTCAATTCCTGCTATTAATTCATACTCTCTTTATATATTTCTTGTTTAAATTTTTAATTGTTAATAAAATACTTTTTATACATTTCCTCAAGTTCAAATGCATTTTTATAACTTGTTGTGGATGACATTTAAGGGTTAATATAGTGTATTGGAATATTAACTGATTAATTAAATTAAATTAACTTAATTTTATATGAGAGAAAAAAATTATATTTTTCTTTGTTAATCTAAGTAGGAATTGACTTTTTTGTAATTTTTTTTCTATATTAATTTTTCAAACTAAATTTAAGGTGCCTGAGCTAAAGTTTATACTAATGTGAAATAGATAAACACCAAATAAATGAATTTTTTAAAATTTAAGTTGATATAAAAATAAATTCATTATTATAAAAGCATAAATGTTTATAAGTACAAATATTACTATTGATTTTTTTAATGAAAAAAAAACTTTCATTTGCATTGTATTAGTTTTTGGAAATAGAAAACCCTAAAATTTGTTTTCCTTCTAGTTCACCTGAATTGCAGACAAATAAAAATGTCTAACCTTAATTAATTGATTTTCTTCTTTTACCTTGATCTAAATTTAACCTTTTGACAATATAAGAATCACAAGACATCTATGAAAAAGTGAAGTCATATCAAAGCGAAATGTTCGTATCCATGACAACCATCAACGCAATTAAGAGTAATAATCATGAAAACATATATTTTAGTATGAGAAATTGGTCGTATAGAAAACTTACTCCAGGTACATATTCTTGATAAATGTAATTTTATTCGCTAATCCTAAATACATCTTAGTGTAACGTAAACTACTAAAATATTAATTTAATAATAAAATATAATAAAGAAATGGTATCTAAGTTAAAAATTATTAATTTTATTTAAATGTATTTTATATGAAATATTTATATATTAAGTTTTATGATTTTTTTCTAGGATAATATCTGTGTTTTGGTGAATTTCAATTGTTTGCTAGGATGCATTGATGTTACTATAAAGGAATTAGTGCATTTTTAAACACTAGTCCATAAGCTTAAGTATCTTGATTAAAAAGAAGAGCAAAAGCATAAATACTGTTTTCAGGGATGATTTTTTTAATTATTTGTGCTAATAAATCTATATACCTTAAATAATAAAAAAAACATTTGCAAAAAAATATAAAAATTAAAGGTTAAGAAATTTATTTTACAAATGTATTTTTGATAAATGAAATTTATTTTCGTTTAAAGAAAAAATTCTTTGAATGGGAATTAATTCGTAAACCGTATCGCTCATATTTGTAATATTTCTTCTTGAAATCTTTTAAGAGGAAATGAGCAAATAAAATATAAATAAATTTCTCCATTTAAGAATGTAAAATTCTAAGAAGAAACATTTGCAAAATTAGCACAAATTTATATTTGATATTTCAAACTTTAGCAAAAAGAATCAAATAAGAGTGATAATAATAAATAATCAATTAAGTAAATAAATGATATAAATAAATGAAACAAAATAGTAATAATTAATTAATTTTGTTAAACGAATTTTTTTAACAAAATAATTAATTCTATTTTGCATTTGATGTTTCCCTTTCTCAATTTAAGATATATATTATACTATTTTAAATATATTATTATTAAAGCCATTATTTTAATATCTTCAACTATATTAGTATTCCTATAATAATTCAACGAAAATATCGCAGTTCATATAGTTATAAATTAATGCTAAATTCATGAATAGCTATGTGAGAAGAAAACAGAATAAAAATACACTCAAGAAAACTACTATTTTCTAAACACTGTTAAATTATTTGCAGTAAATATTTGAAATAAAAACATCAATCTTTTTTTTTTTAATAAAGTTTTTTATTTGTAAGACTCCTTCAATATAATACATGTTATTAAAGTTTAAATTAAATAATCATATTACATATCAAATAAGATATTACATTTGTCTGGAAAAGAGAAAAATCTCAATCTCATCTTATTCTTTTAAAAGATATAAAAGCTTTCAAAATTTAATCAAATTTCAAGCTGACTGTTTCTGATAAATTTAGTGCAAATAATCGGAAGTATTGAAAGAGTGTTTCATTGAAATTGCATATATGCCTTTTGTTTCAACCATTTAATAAAGAAAGCTCTTTTTTCCACAAAATATATATTAAATGTTTTAATTCTTCCTTGATATAATTTAATAGTTTATTTTGAATTCCCCATTAGCAACGAATATTTTTTTTTAATACTGCTTTATTAAAAACACTTTTTTTTGAGTTTTTAAGAAAATGAATGTAATTTATTTGATATCAAATATTTTTCAACTTTTTGCTTACAGTTTTTCACTTATGATTTAAATATGATAATGTTTTAAAATAATTTGTTATAAATGCAAAATCATCTTCGATATTTATTTGAGTTTTATCGATAGTAACGTGTGACAATTCTCTACTGAAAATAAAGAACCTTAAAAATTGTTTTATAAATAAAAATGTATACACTTAATATATATAATATAGTTTAAATAAAATAAATGATAATAAAATAGATACATTATATAAGACAATGACTAGATGTGTAAGAAATTTTACTTAATACATTGGGTTATACAATCAAGACGACGTGCAGCAAAATTCAAAATTTTTAAGTGATAAAACAACTTATTTAGATTTATTTGAAGGACAAGCTATAATACGTGCAATTTACATACTGTTTTCTGTAGATAAAATGTAAGAAAAAGTAGACTAAAATGTAACCGAATATGCTATTTCACAAGTTTTTGTATTTTTTATGTTAACAGCTGAATCTTCTATTTAGCTATTTAGCCCATTTATGTATATATATATATATATATATATATATATATGTATGTATATATATATACATATATACATAAATATATATATATATATATATAAATATATATATATATATATATATATATATATATATATATATATATATATATATATATATATATATATATATATATATATATATATATATATATATATATATATATATATATATATATATATATATATATATATATATATATATAAACTAGGTTCCACAAATATGCAAAATATTTGGCAAATTAAGATGAATGCAAAAACATTTTGCAAGTCAAATAAAGATTAACCAAAATTAGGTTTTAATTTGACATTTTCCAAATTTATTTAATCATGATATAAACTAGTCAATACATACATATTTCATGTGACCTTTAAATTTTGAATTTAAAGATAAAACTCTAAATTAGCATTAAGTGTCATATTCTTTTTTATTGTTTTTAAAGGGTATTTTAATTTCAAATAGTATTGTTACTGCATTTAAATCATATTATGTTGTTATAGTTCCATTATAATTGAATAAAAATAGAAATGCAACATTAACATTTATTAATTTCATAATTCATGTTCTAGTGAGAAAATGTCTCAGAAATCTGGCAGTTAAAACATTTTCTAAATTAATTCTTGTAGATTTCATGAATGCAACATCAGAATTTGCATCGTTCTCTTAAATAACCTTATGTTATGCAGGCTAAAATGATGGAAACATCTTATGATCTAACTGTTATAACAGAAAATCAATGGATGAAATTATCTCTTATTATCATAATCTTTATCTTTCTCTTAAATAACCTTAAGTTATGTAGGAGTAAAAGAGGAAAAGTTATAAAACCTACTGTTGTAAGAGAAAATCAATTGATGAAACTATCTTTTATTATCAGAATTTTTATCTTTCTCTTAAATAACCACAAGTTATTTAGGAGAAAAAGATTAAAACATCTTATAAAATCTATTGTTATAATAGAAAATCAACAGATGAAATTATTTCTTATCATCATAATTTTTATCTTTCTCTTAAATAACAATAAGTTATGTAGGAGAAAGATGAAGACATCTTATAAAATCTATTCTTATAAGAGAAAAACAATAGATGAAATTATCTCTTATGATTAGATTTTTTATTATTTTCTTAAATATCCTTAAGTTATGAGGGAGTAAAATAGGAAAGCATCTTATCGTCTACTGTTATAAGAGAAAATCAACTGATGAAATTATTTCTTATCATCAGAATTTTTATTTTTCTCTTATGTAACCTTAAGTTATCCAGGAGTAAAAGATGAAAAGATTTTTATAGAATCTACTATTATAAGAGAAAACCAACAGATGAAACTATCTCTTAATATTATTAAAAGATATTCTTAATTTTTCTTAAGTACTTTTATATTATTAAACCACACTAATAAATGAAGTCACTCTAACAAACGCAGTGTTACTCTCATAAATAAATTCTCAGAATCTTTCATAGTTTGATTGATTAAAAAAATGGGCGATACAAAAAGAGAAGTGAGAAGATGAAATCAATAAAAAATTTAATTTCATTTTTTAAATTTTGCATTAAAAGCAATATTAAACCGTCTTCAATTCTGGAATAAATGTTTCGAATAGTAAAATCGCTATGAAATTTTTATTTATTGAAAACGAAAAAATATAAATAATCTTTGGGACAATTATAAATAAACATTTTTTTAAATTTTTATCCCTTTTTTACTTTAAACTCTTCAAAGTCATTAAAACTTAGCAAATTATTATTGGAAATGAAAATTTGTTATAATTTGTTTAAAGAAAATATATTCCGATTTTGAAGCAAATATATTACACATCTATTTGAATATATGATAAATTTTATGCTAAAAGAAATGTTTAAAAAAGACACCCTTGATAACATATATGGGAAATTAAACAACTTTTTATAAATAAATGAAACTAAGCAAAATGTATGAGACCATAAAAAAAGTTTAAATTTAATGGAAAAGTCAATTTGGCATTAAAATTAATTATAAAAGTTTCAAGAAAATTAATGAAATTTTCTAAAGGAATATTTTGATACACTTTCCACTTTAAACGACTGTTAAATTTTCGTTCAGAAAAATTGTTTTTCATTTATAGGCATTCTCTGAAGAAGCTGCTAAACATTTGTTACATTTTGATGTACTACATCATTAAATATTATTAATTAATTCTCTTCTAAGGATATTCTTTATTAATATTAAATCGAAACCAACTAAGTAACTTTCTTAAAAGCTGCTCGAATATTTTATTAACTTTTGTCTGTTCCTTATACTGAACGCTTGTAAATTAATTTATGTGGAAGAATACATGAACAAGAAATTTTGCTACTTTTAATTTTATTTAGGCAATAAAATTACGTCCAATTTTTTTTCATGAAAAGTTAATAAAATTTGAAATTAGTAGTTCTCTGCATGTAATTAGCTTGATAATAAAAGAATTTACTATTGTTCACAACATTACATGGGGACAAAAGTAGGATTTCAAAATTTACTGATATTTTGACCTACAGCGTAACAATTAAATATACTCAGATTCAAATTTGTTACAAATGAGTCAATTCACATTTAATTTCAGTAACACACACATACACAAAAATATATTCAAATGTTTCTTTTTAATTTAAATTTCTTTATAAAATATAATTTTCCGTCTGCTCTATTTTAAAAATAGAAAACTTCAACCAAACCTTTATGCATACATATAATTTATGCATCGTCTTGTTTGATCCGCAACCTGTAATATTTTCTTATATTATTGATCGAATGATTTTAAATCTTAAACGCAATTTGTTTCTTCACTACCTCTTACCTGCTATTCTATGTATTATGTCTGCTTTTATAACGAAAGAGCTAACAGATTAAAAAAAATTACTGAATTATTTATAGATATAAGTTTTTCCATCAACATAATTAATTCAGTTTCTTAATACTTAATATTGTATTAAATTTATGTAAAATATTTCTAAAGAATTTAATTATGGATTGATTCGAAATTTAGTATATTATATAATGAGCTTAAATATTCTTATAAATTACCCAATGCTTTTTTAAACTGACTTGCTTCAAATCCCTCTATAGTTCGATAAAGCAAATGAAATAGTGACATACTTTATATGAGCACGAATGATGTCATACTAATTAAGATTCCGTGAAATAAATGTAGCGAGCAATTGGCATTTGAGGTTCTCAAGGTAATGTTTTAGCTCACTAAATGATAGCAAAATTCAAAGTTTTTACTATCGTATATGAAGCAAAGTCATTAATTTGTGCTATTAAGTATGTAAATGATTTTGAAAAATAATCTCATCTAAAGTGAGAGGGTTTAGATAAATAAGTATTAACAAAACATACATTATTGGCAAAATTGTGTTATCTTTATCAATACAACGAATTGATTTATATGAGTTTAGAAACCGGTAGGAAAAGGATTTTATTTCCTAATACTTTGGAAGGAATTTTGAAGAATTTTGAGTTAATAGGTATAATTAATTTTAAATGAACCACACCACATAGAAGACATAAATTAGCAACTGAAACAAAGTTTACAGATGTTTAAATTGCAAATGTCGGCAGGTAATCTAAGACAATGGTAGTTGCAGCAGCCGTAATCCGACATTCAGATGTGAATTTCCCATGATAAGATCATTGCTTTGAATTTTCGTCTATACAAGATCAGCCACTTTTAAAAAATCGAAACATATCCTAAATAACTGACATTAGCTCAATTGATTTTTATCAAGATGACGGTTCAAGATATTTTCTTATGGTAAATTCTGTAGTTAGAAGAATGGCATATTACTAGAATGTTTCCATTAATATACAATGTTCTTGAATTTGGTGTTTAGAACAACAATACACAATGCAAGTAATTCCTATGTATTCAACAGACGTCTTTATAGTATTACTTTATCCACGAATTTATCAACGAGCCACTTTTTAGAGACTGTCATTCTGAAAATACTCAGTAATCTGTTTTACGTGTACTATTAATGCAAAAAGATATCATGGCCTGCTGACATATGATGTGATTATAAATTAACAACAATGACAATGAAAGTAATAACAATTGATCAACAATCAGTGGTTTTTGGAACTAATTTATTATCACGAAATCCTATTTCCCATGTTCTCATTCTATTCCATTACATGCCATTTGATTATTCAGTCGTGTTGCTGATTATAATGCTGAGTTTGAAAAACATTTGGAATAATGTATACGGCATACTTTAAGATTGGAAAATTTCAGAAATTGGAAACGCGATCAAAATTTTTTGAACGAATTATTTGAAATATAACATATATTCTCTTTGTTTACTAATGAAATAAATCATTTAACACTTATTAAAATATATTGTAACACTAAGAATGAAATTCAAGATATGTTTCTTGAGAAATATTCAAGGTCATTTTTTAAAAATAATATTACAAAAATTTATTTAATTAAGTTTCTTACAATTTTTGGAAATTTTATATCATATTTAATTTATGTATGGCAAATTATGTTTAAAAAAGTTGTATGAAATAATTTTATGTGAATTTTCAAATGAAGTTGACAAAAATTCCGCTTAAACTTTTTAAAACTTAAACAATTTAAATTTTACGCAATCGGACATAAAAATTATGGAAGTACTTGCAAGCATTTTATGGATAAAAGTAAGCTAATGATGTATAGTATTCTTCTAAATTATGCATTGCAAATGATTACAAAATAATAATAATTTCACAATAATTTCAAATTAGCAAAATATAACTTTAATTTTAAAAACTATAAAATTGTAAATTAATAATAACTAACATAGAATAACATTAATTTTAAAAACGAACATGTTTTAAAAATAAGTGCACATTAAAAAGTTTCATCTCTCGCTATCCTATTTTATTTCACTCGGATTGTTACTTGAAATTTTTGAAATATTCTTTTAATTGTTTAATTGGCTGGCATTTTAATAGTTAATTTTTTTTACAAAATTCATCAATGGTATTTTAAATGTTAATTACATAAAATTGTTAATTTTTTTAATAAATGACAATTTTCCTCATTTTGACAGAAATGTCAGAATTCGTTTTCAAATAATAACAGTAAATGCACAATATTCTTAAAAATACAGTAAATTTAATTAACATATCAATAATTTCAATTACTAAATTATTAGTTTTTACAGTCTTGATCTTTCATTCACCTTACATGGCTCACATTATGATAAAATTTTAAAAATTACAAGAAATAATTTCCAATTTAACCATTTTAATTTTATTTCTATTGAATAGATTATTAAAAACATATTCCCATTCTTGAAGGTTATCAAAAATTACTATCTATTAAAAACTCCTTTTCTTCCTTAAAAAAATTTAAATGAAAATGTGAAAGCCTCCAAATACAATAGCTGTCTATTTGGAGTTAATATATTTCTTCGCGTTTCAAATAAATCATGAGTTATTGATCATGTGAGGGTGATTGATAAGTGTTTTAATAACGCGTAGACTTGAACGTGGAAACTAAACGATGAGTGAAAAATACTACTCGCATCCTATTCCTCCTATTATAGGTTTTATCTCTAAGAATTTATATCGCTAGTAAATAACACTGAATAGCAGTTACGATATAAATATTATGAACAAAAATAATATTGAATAACAAATGCGAGATATAGCTTTATGATTTGCGTTAGAGTAGATACGTTCTAGAATTTATGACCTCAATATATTTTTCATGGGTTTATGTATACTTTTCCAAATATTCAAGCATTTGATTTTGTCAAAATAATTCTAATATTTGCATTTATAAGATGTATAATTTATAACATCAAAATATAGCAGATAGCAGATTAATGGAGACTCTGTATAAAATTAAATACTTAATGGCATTTTGAAATCAATGAAGTTATATAAGTTCAGAAATCAATGTTTTGTTGCAACTTCTTTTTCAATGATTTCATGTTTTATTTTGTTAAGACATAATTAGGTCTTAAAATGAGTGGTTATATATATATATTTATACATTATCAGTCATTATAAGACCTAGTTTAGTTGACAATGTAAAGGTAATTTATTAAATCAATTATGGCATTTCTCCTATCTACATTAAATTTTTAAAACACGAAATTCAAGAGCTACTTGAATAGCAAAATGTTTTTCTTAAATTATGCGTGAGAACGTTTCGTTTGTATTATTTTTAAGCATATGTAAGGAGTAAGGGTCATGATGTAATATATTATTTGTAAAATAAATTTATATCATGTGTAAGATTCTCATTCAAAGTATAATTTTTTTTCTGTATCAAGAAAAATAAAATTGAATAAATTGTGTGCTTTCTTAATCTGAATCATAAATGAAGTTTAAATTGCTTTATATTAATGATTTCTTTTTGCAAACCTATGTCATTTTTTCCAAAATTGTAAACTTAATGAAATTATTCAAGATTATTTTCATATTATTTTTAATTTTAATTGTTTAATTTACTTAAAACTAATATAGAGAAAACATTTGTAATTACACTCATATACATAAAACCCATTTCTTTGACAGTTGAAAATTACATTATTCTTAGACATTATTGTATAGTTCTGATTAAAAATATATCTTTTGAGACAGATTTGGCTCGAAACATATTCAGTTATTAGTATTTTTGATTAAATTGATTTTTGCATCAATAAAACAGATGAAACTTTCAGAAAATCTATCAATGATGCATGAAATATTACTTGAAAAATTCTTTTATATAAGACTTGTTTGAAAAGAAAAGAACATTATATGGTATAATATCTAACTTATAAGCAAAATGCTTAACAGTAATGCAAAATAACATTAAGAATAAGTTCTAAAATAATAATGATAATAATCAAGAAATTTGTAAGTCATGTTAAGCGATTCCTATTTCTGGTTGGTTTTTTAAAATTAATATTATGAATTTAAAATTTCTATTTAATTTGTTAGCTAAACATCAGTCATAAAAACTGCTTGTTCTAAATAAGTTGAAACTAAAGTGGTGGTTTGTTTTCCTAAATTGTTTTATCAAAATAAAAGACGCTTCTACTCACATTGAATATAAAAAATTGCCCACGAAACATATAGATTTTATTCTTTCACTATTAATAATGCACTTTCTAAACACACTTCTTATAAAAAGTAAATCCATTTTTTATTTAGTACCAGACAAAAAGGTAATTATAAATATGAGAATATTGTTATTTCTCATCGCTGAAAAAATTCGGTATGTTTTTTATCATTCAGTGGTAAATTGATAATGACTAAAAAATTTAACTAAATAACAAAATAGAACTTAAAAGGAAAATATGATATGAAGTTCGTTTGTTTATTATTGCATTTTTCTCTCTGACTATAAAACAATTTTGTTAAGATTTACTTACTGTAATATTATTCAGGGCTGAGATACTGTAATATTATTCAAAAACTTAATAGCGCTTATTGGGAATATAAATGTTGCATTTACGCATTGAGACTAATCTCGTACTTCTCGAAGTTGGGGCTTTCACTTGATTTCTGATAATTTGTGTCGATTATTGAATTTAAATCATCATAAATTAATAGGCTGGAGTTTAGTTGGATGAGAGGCTTAACTCTTCTGCTGTTGTGCAACATTAAACTGTTAGTATAAAGATATCTTAAATTCAATATCAACGGAATCAGTAAAATAAGTGGAGAGAACATATTAACTCTCATAACTGATGGGGTTTCAGCTGAAATAATTGCCACTGAATGATTACCAAAAATTAAGTTTAAAATCTTTAGCAATACATGTAAATATAAAGCGTTTTTAATGTTAAGATAATTATTAAATGATACACAACACTTCGTTTATAAATAAGCACAATGAAAATTAAGTATGAAAATTAAAAAGGGTTTATTGGGAAATTATCAATAAGGGCTGAGATATTGTAATATTATTCATTACTTTTTAGATATCTTTCTTGAAACAACAACGTATAGATCGGAAGGAGGTGTGTGGAATTTTAAGAACATTATCTATATCAAAGATTGTTGAATTATGAATTATATAAACGATAACCATTAAAAAACTATATAAAAAGCCAAAACTGGATTTTTATTCCATACCTTTCAAATCTGTTCCAAAACGTGCAATATTTAAAAAATTCTTTATTACACTTAATAGAATAAAAGGTAATAGTAAGAATCTTATCAGTATTCCTTATAATAAAATATTAATTTCGATAAATTATTTTCAAGAAATTAAGAAATAAAATAAAATTAAAGTCTATAGCAGTGCTAAATCTTTCTGTACCAGCACTTAAGAAACTGTGTAATCAATTAAGTATAAGTGACAGACAAATAGAAAAGTCTAACTTAGAATTCACGAAGTGGTTATTTTTAAAAGTAATTGAAGCAATACAGTACCTGGTAATATATGTGCTTTCTATCATAATTAAAACTGGTAAACTAAGTATAATATATGTTGGAAAAGTTTGGTGAATGGAAGTAAAAAATAAATAATATAATTTTAACCACTCTCAGATCCATAGTCAATCTACTTGCGACATTGTTTATAAAACTGCAGGATTGATTCAATGAAGGCTTTTCTTTTTAAATAAACAGAATCATATTCATTACACGTCATCAGAAGTCTGGTGTGCCTACAAAACATGTGCCATTGATGACTTTATGAAGGTGAGGGAACAAAAAAATCTAAAGCCGTCGGATCAAACTTGTATGGTGGATATGAAATAACAGTTACATGATGTTTGGCCAACATGTTTGATATATGGATCGCAGTATGGGGGAATGCTTATTCTAAAGCAAATTCCCTTTCTTCTCCTGTATATCTGTAAGCAACACATATTCTTAGTGCATCATGCTGTTGCTGTTTAAAAACACATTCAGGAGTTCTTAATTCTTGACCTCTGTAGACTAATTTTTGAAGAGGAACGTTGCAGGAAAACTGATGAGTTTGTAGTTTATACTCTGAATCGTACTAATATCTCTAACTCCCATTGATTGTGACAATTGTTTACTAACATACATCACTTGCTCAAATCAGATTATTCTGCTTCAATTTCTTACTTTCTTGATACATCTCGTTTCTTTATTGGTCTCAATCTGCACATGCGCAGAAAAACATTGATTTTCATTAGTTATAGAGATATACATCAATTAGCAGAACCATTTTAAATACTCCTTGAAGTGAGGAAAAGTCCCAAGAGTTTTATAGCATAAGCAATATTTGGCAAAATGCCAAATATTGAAGAATGAATTATTTAATGTTATGATAAGTATTTTATTTCAGACCAAGGAAGTATTAATATAAAATTGAAGTAAAACCTACATTTACATAAATGGAAAAAAAGCTTGCAAATCAGTTTCATTTTGGTGGGAATGTCAAATTTTAGATCCAGTGATCATTGTATTTCGAATTAATTAACTTAAAAATGTCTGATAATTTATGGAGAATTATATGGCATTTTTAATGCAATACGATTTTCAAAAAATTAACACATTTCGTCTTCTTGTCGTAAAATTTTAAAATCCTATATGTTAATTAACAAGCATTATAAAAACAGATTCATTAAATGTGTACATTTAGTGTTAATTCAAAATAAGAGTGTTAATATTTATCCTGTATAAGGAATAATTCATTTTAATATGAATTTAAAAAATTATATAAATGATTTTGTTTCTTAGACTAATAGATTCATTCATTAAAAAAAATTAGAGTAAATATCAACGAAAGATTTTTTACACCATTATAAGAAAATACTAATTTAAAATTTATCTGCATTCATTGTATTTTCAGTGTTGTTTCATTGAAATAACAAGATAAATTGATATGAAATATATTTGTAAATGTACAGATTTCAAATGAGATTGACCTTATATGCAGTTTGCTTTCCTTGCATTACATCAATGCAATTTGCTCAGTTGCTCATTAATCAAAATGTTGCTCACTGCGTAACATAAAGCCTTATCTTGCATAAAGCCCCCTTTCCAGCTTCCTAAGGCATATTGTTGTTTTGGCGTCCGTCGTCGCCAATTTGCGTAACAACGTCATTTGATTGATTGGTGCATCTGGCAATTAGCTCTGTTCCGGAAAATAATTTCCTCTCCAGACTAACAGGTCGTCTGCTTTAGAACCATTGCCAAAGCACGCAGCTCAACTTCATTCAGTTATGCCTGCTTGCGAGTTCTATTTTTACATTTGAAAAAGAAGAAAAATGCATTTTATGTTTTTCTGCTGTTTTTATTTAGCTAGAGGAAATTGTTTTCATTTGATGGTTAAATTGTTAAATCAAAATATTCCTTTTTTAAATTAAAGATGGAATAGCACTGTACAATATTCACTAAAAGTCTAAAAGCTGAAACATTTAAAACGAAATTTTGGGAATTAGAAATTTTTGAAATTATAGTTTACTTTATTTTCAGGAAAAATTTAAAATTATATTTTAATAAGACTATTATATTTTGATTAAAAATGTCCATTGGTTAATGAGAATATTAATAAATATAATCAACTTAACGAGTAGCATAAAATATGTTGCCTGTATTGCATCCGATGAGTTTGTACAATAAATAAATTCTGTATTGTATATACTTTATATACCATTATAAATTATTCATTTAGATTTTCCACAGTGTTTCATTTTGATTTTTTATTATTATATTGTTGAAACCATTGCTTCAAGACATTTGAATAACTAAGTGACTAGAAGTGGCTTCACTTTAAACATAAAGACGTGGTTATTTAAGCTTTTGCAGATGAGAAATAAATACATTAAATGTGTTTCATTAACAGTGTAGAATTGAATGAGACTATAATTATTCAAGAGATAAAAGACAATTTGTCATAATAGCATAGGAAATATATATAATTGTATTTAACGCTATCTAATGTAACGTCAAATAAATATTATGAGAACATACTCCAGTAAAATACATCTTCATTTTAATAGATTTTGCATGAATTTTTAGGAATACAAGAAAATAATAAATATATTATTATATTTAGATAATATACAACGTAAACAAAATTAAAAAGTAAATGTCTAAATTAAAACTATTTATCAAATTTCAAATAAATTGTATATAAATAATCTCTTATATATGTGATTGTGGTTTCTGAAAAGAAAAAAAAGTAGTTCATCTAAACACAAATATTGCATAAATAGACATTGAATAACGTTTACATTTAGAAAATAATGTTTCTGAGAAGAAGAAATCAACTAAACATCAAAGCAGTGAAACTGGAAAACGCAATTAATAAAACAATAAAAAAGGAGGTCGTGTGCACACATTTTATAGCATCACATAATGACAACGAAATTGAAATAACTTTACAGGTTCAACAAGAAATATTTCATTTGAAAAGAACATGAATTTGAAGACCTTGAAACAAATTACTCATTCATTCAAGTATTTCTTGGCTATGATTTTCAACTGGATGTAAATATTTGTAGAGGTAAGGAACGCACTTCAAATTATAGATTTTAATTAAATAATTCTTGTGTAAAAAAGATAACCATGAAGCAGTAAACAAATTGAAATTAGCATTCCCTGTAGATTCAAACACTTAGTGTAGAGACTATTTTGATTGAGAGATGAACTAATTTATTCAATTTATGTGATTTGAATTCCTCAGAATTCAAAATATTATTTCTTTTTTTTAAATTATAGTTTGCAAATTTAGTAATTTCATTGCCAAAGATTTCTCGAAATTACATTGAACATTCAAATAAAATCATGTTAAGATTGATTTTCTCTTAATTTTACTTTAGGAAAATTTTGGATATCTTGTTTTAATATATAAAATGGCACAAAAAGTGTCGTTCACTAAAAATATTACTTCAAAATAGTTAGAGGCGGAGAAATTTCTTGTGAATGAAATAAAGAGTTATTGTATAAAACTGCAGGGGATTATTTACTTTGACTTATATTTCAAAGAATTATTTCTCTAATGTGGGGTTCTTTGACAAACAAAACTCAGTAGTTAAGAGTGCTTACAATACCATTCAGATAAAAATGAGCCTAACACCATTGCGTGTAATCCACTAAGCCCTGAATTATCCAATGCAATCCGACAATGAATGTCAGAACAGACACATTTGTTATGTGAAAACAAATGATTGTTGGATGCCTAATCTATTTTAATATTTAAAATATTTATCAAACATAAACTAGATTGACATGCATCATTTAAGCAATTATGACTTAAAACAACTTGTAAAGAATTAAATAGTTATTGACTTGTTATTCAATTTCTAAATTTTTCTCTCCCTTGAATGGACATTTTATATGTAATAGAAATTATAAATTAATTTCTAATAACAAGCAGAAATTTATTGTTTAAATAGCAACATTTAAGCATAAAATTACGTTCATTAAATTAAAAACAAAATATGCAGCTTAGATGATCGTGTTAATATTAAAATTTGCAATAGAATTTCATATATAAATTATCTTTTATTACGCTTTTATAAGAAAAAAGTCGTCAAAATTTGCTAATATTTTTCATGCTGATGCAGTATATTGAGATTATATATGTATACTTTGCTTGTATATCTGAAAACTTGAGATAAATTGTACAATTTTTCATTTGCAAGTGTTAGTATTGGTAAATTTATTTCTTACTTTTCAGTAGATTTGAGTATACATAGAATGATATGTTTCTCCTCAGTACAAATTCAACAATGTGCTTCAGCTAAAAAAAGAATTCCATACACTAACTATGAAAACAAATCAACTATTAAACATTTTAAGTAGTAACTTACAGAAATACTTATTGGTTTCAAAATAAATTAATTGAAAATGAGAATGCAAAGATAATGAAGCTATTTTAAAATCTGTAACCACAAACGCTGTCTTGTGAAGTTCGCTTCGACAATTTGTTTTAAATACTTGAATCTATTTAAATACTTAAAGTAAAATATGCATTAGTGTTACATTAGAGTTACTTTGAATGTTGGTTTGACTTTACCATAATGAAACGAATTTTAATGTTCCAGGGAAATTGCTTTTCGAAACTTGATTATCATATAAGATCAATTAATATGAGCTTATCGAACATGCGCATTCTTGTTTTAAGGACTTTAATTCCTTTTACAATTTAATCAGTTAGCAATTTCTTATTTGTGCAATTCGAAGCAGATTTTAAAAGCAGGATTTTGCAATTTACAATGAGTTTTCTACCATTAATTTTATTATTATTAATTTGTAGTTGTTTTTATTTAAAACTTACGTCTTAGTTCACGTAAATTCACTCATATCAAATATTAACAAAGCTAAATGATTGCTTTAGTCAACATGGTATTATAGTATAAATAATGTATAACGCCTTACACAAGATCTTGGAATTTAAAAAAAAAATAAAAGAAGCAATCTGGTTTTAACTATTCATATTCTAGCTGTTGATCGTTTTTATAAGGCTGTAACAGAATAAATTAGGATCATGGCTTTAGAAATTGGATAGTTACCAAATAATTCAAAAATTATAAAAATTTTCTTATTTTCTATTATAAAAATAGAATTTGTGATAGCAAAAAAATGACACGTGATCTATATATATATAACAGAAAGATTAAATTTAATTCCTTTAAATATTTATAATTTATATTTATGAAGAAATTAATAACTGATTAATAATCAAAATTTTAATATTTCCTGAACTAATCAGTTCAATAAATTATAGGATAATTTTTCAGAAAAGGATTTTAACAGTCGCATTAACGCTTAAAATCGTTTAAAATTAAGGAACTAAAATGGATCACAAACTCATATTTAAAAGGATAATTGACAATTCTGAACATTTCTTTATGCTTCAAATAAATTTTTGAATTTGGATTTAGATTCTTGACTATTATACTGCTTTTCATATCTACACTTGCGAAATTTAACAATTCAAATAATGCATTACAACAGCTTCAAGAAATATTTTATATAAAAATTTCTTTATAGATAAAAAATATTTATATATCTCAAAGAAGAGAGTTTCGTAAGTAATGCTTAAGTATTCACTACTTTTTATGACTAATAATTAATGATTTTCAACAATTTTAATAGAAATATGTATTTTAAAAATAACTTTGAATAGTTTTTTTTTCTAAATAGCTCTTCATTACCTCAAATTCTTAAACAGTAGAGGTAAAATAAGTCCTTAAATTGATAATACTTATACTTTACATCAAGAATAACTTTCCCATTAATATATACAGTCTTGTTAAAATATGAATAAATATGTATTTTTCAAATTTTTCAATCAAATGAATAGAACTTATTATCCTTATAAAAGAAAATTAATAAGTGTTATATATAGAAACACTAATTGATTTATTAGATAAGTTTATTTTTTGAACTTTGAGACATCGCAAAAATCATATTTTATTCTTTACATACCTATCAACAGAAAGATGGAAATCCTCCAAATGATCAAAAGTAGGAAAAAGAGCGTTTCACATGTAAAATGATTATATTCATTATAAATAAATTTCGCTGCGTTTGTATGAGTATTTATTTTTTTAAGTTCCATTTCTATCACTAATGTATTTTTAATGAGAGCCTCTTTTACGATAGAAATGATTTCGTAATTATTTCAGCGTTATCAGTAGAAAGATAGCGCGAAAAATTTTAATGAAAATTTAATCCTTATTTGAATGTAATTAAAGTAGATAATGCCAATTTAGTTCCCTCATTAGTAAAATAACATAAAAATATATGCAGTTGTTTTTGCAAATGAGAAGGTTACAAGTAATATGGAAAAAAAATGTTACTCTTTTATATTTTCTTGAATTTATTGTTGCTATATGGATGATTTAAGCACATTCTTGCTTATTAAAATTTATGCCAAATTTGTATATTTACTATTAATATTATTTGTAGCACTTATTATAATTCTCTTGTCAAGAATTTTTTCTGGGTGATAATTGTTTTTGCATCACCAATTTGTAACATGAACTGGAAATTTCAGTTATGAATTTATTTGATGACTAATAAAAAATTCGTCATTAATTATTACATCTAGAAGCGCACACAGTTTGATTAATATCAAACTTCTATTTCCCAAAATATATCACAATAACCTAATTTTTTTTTAATTAAAACGAATGAAAAATATCAGTAAATTAAAAACTTATTTTTAAACTAAAAATTATTAAATTTATTTTATGACTTTAAAAATATTTTTATGAAACTAAATATGTATTTTTATTGGATTTAATTTACAGTATACAACTTTGAACGCATCTTATATAACTTAAGGATGAGTAAATGAATAAACATATATAATAGTATATAATCAATGCGTGATATTTCGTTGAATATCGTTGAATATAATGCGTGATATTTCGTGATCCTTTCGTTGAATATTCGGGTTGAAATATTTATAAAATTTACTTAAGCAAAAGCTAAATTTTTGTAACGATACAAAAAGTTTAAAATTTGTTCTAAGTTTATTTTAAACCTAAAGCTCGGAGTTACATCATACTAAATAGAAAAAAGTAGCAAATTATTCAGCAATATAGCAATTGTGAATGGTATCCTTATACTTATATATCTATGTGAGTACTGAAATTCACTTAAAGTAAGCAAAAGAGAGACCATTTAAAATCTTTTAATATTAAGAAATAACTAGTACAAATAAGTAGTTTCTAATTTTCTAAAAAGCTAAGTTAAATGCCACTTCATGATTATAAATGGAAAATAAACGATGGTCATTTTTCAAGCTACCTAACTCCTTTCATTAAAAGTGTTTTTTAAAAAATAGTGCTTTTTATTTGTCAAATTAATTGCTCGTTTTAGAGAGCTAACAATATTTTATTATATAAATACCAATATAAGAAAATGATTATTTAGAACAGTGGACATATCATATTGATGCATATTTTGATATTTTGGAAAGTCACCAAGAAATCATCTGAATTTTCAAACCAATAGCAACTCTTGTTGTGACAGTTTATTCCCATCTGGAGTTGCTTTTAGTTATCATGATGATAGTATTATCATTTGTCAACTCAAGATGTTCTTATAAACAAGCATTGAATAAAAATACAGTAAATATATAAAAAGAATGTGATGTGAATAATATAACAAAAGTAAAAAATTACGTGGAGAAATTGTGATATATTACAACTTTTTGGCAAAACCATTTTTTTCCTCTAAAATCAATCTAGGTGGATATCACTTTTTTGCTAAACTAAGGGTTAAATGGGTGATAATATAAAACACGGAAACATCTTTTATTAATTGGATATATATGTGACTCTTTCATAGATCTCTTCATAATGCTAACTTTTGAAGAAATTCCCTTCCTCGCTTTATATATGGGAAACAATTACACTTTTGCAATTCAGTAGTATTTTTTCATGTAAGTTTTTGAAATGCATTTTTCGTTGTATAATTCGTAATATTCATAAAAGTTTAAAAATGTGATAAAATATCCCATCTTTCAACAATATTCAGCTTAGCGACAGTATGAGATTTCCTTGAAGAAGGATGCTAATATTTTATCTTAACAGCAACTGGGTTCAAAATAACAGAAAGATACCGAATAATAAAAGAGTAAGTTTCATGAAATAAAAAAAAATATTAAAAAACGCCAAAAAAGTTAGTTTAGGATTCTTTGAAGAGAAAATGTTGAACATTAATTTTGTTGCTCAGTTTTAAAATTTTCCATAAAGCATCACGTCAAAAAATCATTTGTATGTAAGACATATTATTAAATTTATATTAATCATTTTGGGATTATTAAATTTTACACTACTACAATTCAGAATCATTTTAATTAAGTTTAAATGCCGTAATGCGAAGCATTCAAGAATTTGAATTAATATAATTACTGAAAAATATGGTATAAATACAGTTTTTTTTTTTTTTTTTTGTAGTTTTGAATTCTGCTTTTGTTACTTTTATTTTGAAAACATTACATTTTTAAAATTTATTATTTTAGGTATTTGCTAATGATATTTTGCTATATGCGTAACTATTTTAGATTTTCTTCACCTTATGTTTACTGAATGCAGTTCAGTGCTGTGGTGGCAATTCATAATAATATAAAGCTACTTGATTTGGTAGAAGACTGCTTTTTATTCCAGCCCTTAATTCAAAATTTTTGATTTCCCCTTCTTTTAATCTTAGTTTAAAATCATAGTTAATGAATCAAACTATAACTAGCAAATAATTAACAATGTCATATACCATTTTATTATGCAATAAGTTGGGATCATCCATTCAATTTTTAATTGAATTCATCCAATAAGAAAAATAAAAAAATAACAATTTAAGCTAACTCATCAACCAAATTTTGTGAAGAATGGTATCTGGAGAT
The DNA here is from genome assembly GCA_030067965.1 of Latrodectus elegans. Lineage (NCBI taxonomy): Eukaryota > Metazoa > Arthropoda > Arachnida > Araneae > Theridiidae > Latrodectus > Latrodectus elegans. Next base: position 36,196,475 of record CM057811.1, on the reverse strand, counting down.
TTTAATTTGCGTAGAAATAGCAAGACAAACAATGGTAAAGCTTCCTCTTTTGAGTACTTTACTGAATATTTCCCTTCCTGCGAATAGTCTTTTCATAGGTAGTGAACCGTATTTACATATTAAATGGAAAAATAAAGAAAATTTCCTAGTCGTCACCTTGATATTAGTTTCTGCAGAACGTATAAGCACAGCCTTCATGTCTTATTATTCAATAGTGGTAAAAGCTACTTCTTTGTGTGTCATTGATCTAGGTAAGACCAATGCTTTTGTTTGTTTGCTTTTCTCAGTTGTTGAGTGTATCAGTTTAACTTTTCAGGGAAATTCAGTTCAGGATATTAAATATAGATAATGCAGATGATTTTTCCTGAATCATATATTAAAAATTTCCTAAAAGATATTAATATTTGTGAATATACAATAAAAACATATTGATTACATTTTTTAATAAATGATTTCAAATATGATTTAACTTTGCTAATTAAATAAAGGAATTCAACTTATACTTTTGTTTTTGGTTTGTTTTACTCAAAAAAAACTATTGAAAAAACCCTATTTTTCTTACTTTTACTTATACACTATTGTAAATGCATTTTCGTCTAAAATGAAGTCTGTTTGCATAATTAATAAAAGTCAATACGCTTTACAAATACTCAAAAGTATTTTTAAAATAGTTAAAAATATTTTTCAGTAATTTAATATATTTTTATTACAAAAAAATTTATGTATTTTAATTATTAAATGTCTTTTAATTACTTAAAAAATGCAAGTTTTAAATTATATAGATTTTAAATTTTTTATCTTTTATTTTTTTATTTTTTATTTTTATTTATTTTTTTTATTAACTTTTTCCTGAACTTAATAGTTTTCCCTATTGTGTACAGGGAAAAGTTAATAAATTATCAGCTTCCTATGTACAATATTATGCAATATTATAAATATTTTTAAATCAACAATAATTGTTTTTTTATTTTTTTAACTATACAACGTACTCAAACTTGTAAAATAGTAAACATGTTCCCCTAAATATAATATATCAATTCATATTATTTAGTTACACTTCAGTTAAAATAAACATAAATAGATAATCTTTCTCAAAAAATTATCCATTCCCTTGAAGCAAAATAAAATGATAAAAAATATATTGAAGCAGCCTTGTAGAAACGTTTTTTACATATATTACTGTAAAAATTAATTTCTATTTTATTTTGAAATCCATTTGCAATCTTTATAGTGAAAATGCAATTTAAAATTGCATTGCTATCCCTCAATGTTGAATTTCTATTTGAATATTTCAAATATTGATATGAGAATAACGCCACATATAATTTATTCATACTGTGAAAGGGAATTGGAATTAAGCAAAGACACTCGTGTACTTCCTATTGATTAACCTGATGTATCATCGCTCCGTCTTTCTTGGGAGTAATTAACACTAATTCTCCCTGAGTAATTTAGAGGACAGGACCTTGTGGGGTTCATATTGTTTCCTCATTTAGTACAACAGTTAACAGTAATGAAATAAAGTGTTTTGTTTTTTCATTATCTCACAACTCATTTCAATACCGAAGTAATGATTTCCCTCTATAAATGACTCACTCTGAATTTTATTAAAAATTATCCATATTTATTAGTTAAATGCAAGCAGATTTAGAATTTTTCATTATTCTTCAGAGCATGAAAGTTAACAGTAATGAAATAAAGTGTTTTGTATTTTGCTAGTGACAGCAGAAAAATAGTTTTGGAAACAGTAAAAAAGAAATTTTATAATGATTGGATAAAAAATAATATTGTATATAACATAATATATTCTTATATTTTTGCATTAACATATGATCATTATACCCGTAGTGTTTCTTAGATGTGTTCATGCATTTTGAAAAAATTTATAGAAATCACTTTGAAGTTTTTAATTAAGTATGGATATAACATTCAATATTATTTTTTATTTTATATATCTGTGCTTTGGAGTAAAAAATAACGTGATAAGTGCTTTATAAAATGAAACTACAAGATATCAGAGGGGAAAAAACATTCCAATGTAGTTGTGCATTGGAATATTTTTAAATAAATTGAGATAGTTAAATTATCTGCCTTATTTCTTATACTATTTTGGTATTTATTATATCACTTACTGTTAATAATTGTGTTTATTTAATTCATTTATTCCACTTGTTTTTAAATGATAACTAGAACTTAAGAAACAATTTAGTATATTAGAAAATTAATTGCTTAAATAATTAGAATCATCGATAAATTACTGTATTTATCAAATTCTGTAATATAATACGCGATGAAAACACTTGAAGGAATAGCACTGCAAACAAGTTTCAGAAAGGTTTGCTAGCAACTTTAACTCAATAAGGCAAAAGGTTTGTTTTAAGAAGATTTGTCTGAATCACATTTGAGTTTTGCAAATATTTCTTTAGGAATTTAGAAGACAAATATTTTTTTACTTCAATTTCATCTAAAACTCACAATGTGCTCTCATTATCAGAAAATTTCACTCAAAAAAATCATTTTATATATATGCTAAAACTAAAAGACTTTTTACTTTTTTTTGAAAAATTAACACTTAAAAAGCCCAAATCATATTGAAATGGTGTTTTATTTACTGATGAAAGTAAATTCAACAGTTTAAATGTTGATTGACGTTCAGTAGTACAGAAAGCTTAAATGAAGAATTTAATCCAAATAAAATAATTGGAAACGTAAATTATGGTGATTGAAATGCGTTATTTAAGGGTACTTCATGAATGAATTACTTGATGTTTATAGATAGCGCGAGGAATCATGTTTTTCATTCAAATATTTTACAGAAAAATTAAAGAGAAACGACTTAAAATTTTATCTTTCAATAGCAGCTTGTTTTTTTTTCAATGAAATAAAGTCCTCAAACAATGGTTTGGAAAGTACCCTTCAAGTGCCTCTATAATTGTTCTATCATTTAAAAGCTCCACTTAAATTACAAAATTTATACCCAATGGAACAAATTTAGAGAGAATAAGAATTCAAATTTTATTGATAATTATTGCCTTTTTTTAAGAGTACGATAACTTCTGAGGCAGAATTTTTTAATATATATATTTGTTTACTAGTTTTTTTTATATCAAAAATATAGTTTAATATATCTTTGTTAAACATAATAAATTAAAATTATTAATGTGAAATTATAATTTTGATGATATATATACTAACATTCCATTGCGATTCGTAAATATACAACAGTTTTGAGAAGCATACATTAATGACTAATTATTTCAGTGAAAATATACTTTTGTATCGAAATTTACTGCAATGGCAAGAACTAAAAGAATAGTTGTGTGTCTAACCATAAATAACGTAACAAAAATTGCGTGATATTTTTGTTATGATATTATTTTAGTTACATTATTAATAGTAAATATATAATCATTTTCAAATATTTTCTCAAAGGGCTGAAAATTGTAAACGTGTTACTGTATTCAGAAATGCAATTCAAGGTTATCAGCTCCGAAGATGAAGTAGACAAAGATCTACTTCATCTTGAGCAATGAAACTAATCCAGGTGTGTGATATGTGCTTGTTCCCACATGCTCCTAAAATAAATGTCTTAACCATTATTAGTCCTAATTACTGAGACAGTTTCTATGGGAACGAGTAGCGTAGAGTAATCTGATTTTTCTATTTAAGGCTGACAAATGGCTTGTGATTGTTCAAATGATTGCATGATATATTTAACTCAGAAGAAACCAAGTAATCGCATTGTTGTTTCAAATGAATTGGCTCATTTATAGTGGTTTTCCGCTAACGTGATTCCATAAATTCTTATCGTGTGAAATCCCTTGCAATCCTTAAAAAATATTTCTTGCAAGGAAATTACATCAAAAAATATTCTCTTAAAGTTTTTAAGCATATGTATGTGAGTGTGCCTGTGTACTTATGTTGTCTGTTTAAAACGGAGCACAAATTATTTAATAGCAATAAATTTAAAAAGAAAATTAAGTATACATAATCTTGGTTTACGTAAATATCAATATCATAGCAAAATTTTAAAGACAGTAGAAAAATTTTTTAAGAAATAATAAAAATACTAAAGCATTTATTTAACATGTTTAATAAAAATACTAAAACATTTATTTAAAATGTTTAATAAAAATACTAAAACATTTATTTAAAATGTTTAATAAAAATAGTAAAACATTTATTTAAAATGTTTAATAAAAATAGTAAAACATTTATTTAAAATGCTTAATAAAAATACTAAAACATTTATTTAAAATGTTTAAATAAATGTTTTTAGTATTTTTATGAGTTATTTTTAAATAAACAATAAAATAAAACCACTGTGACACATTTCCTTAGTTTTATTATTGTTAAATAAGCCGACAATTTCCTATAATTTTACCATTCATATATTGTTTATTTGATAGATGTTTGTTATTATGAGAATCACTATAGCGCAACATATATTATTGAGAAAAACTTTTATTACTTTATGAAGAAATAAAATCATTTAACACTCAATCACATGTTGATAACGTTTCTCTTACTTATAAAATATATATACCTATGGATAACACAAGATAACATATTTTTGTTCTATGTAACATCTTAGTAATTAAACATTCTGTTCTTATAAGAAATTGCATAAATTAAGAAAGATTTTCGTAATGGTATATGATAATTGCATTTTCAATGAGCAATGAATTTTTATTTTCAGAAGGTTGATCAACACAATATAAAATATTATTTGCCCAGTAAGACACATGTAATTTGTTGTAATACCATTCCAAATTTGAAATTAAGTAAATTGTTTATACATAAATTGAACCCTAATAAATAAATATAACTTCTAACTACTGAGAAAATATTAATATAAGCTATAAATAGAATGGTATATGTATTTATTAAATTGTAATTTTAAACAAATTCACTTATATGTTTTCATTGCTTTTAAACATATAAAGCACCTATTATGTAGGAATTTAATTCTTTTGTCAAATATTCTCAAAAATGTTAATTTTCATGGTCATTTTTGAAATACAGCATTAAGAGAAATGACAAATATGATATAACTATCAATAACAATACTAAACTATAGATTGATAATTTTCAATCTTAGACTTGGTAAACTGGAATATATATGATTTGTTGAATATTAGTGACAAATGCTCACATATAATTAAAAATAATATATATAAATAAAATAATGTATATAATAAAATTATTAAAATGTTTTACGATTAAAGATATGAGTGGAAAATAATCAGTATTGTTTAAATAATGAAACGTTTATCTTGTAAAATTATTTCATGTGATTTCACAAGTAACAGCAAATAGCAAATAAAATCTTAAAAGAGCACTTTTTGTCCAGTAATAAGCCTAATAATGTCGTGTGACAATAATTGTTGAATTATGCATAGTGCTTGGAAATTAAACAATAAACATTCAAAGGTCAAATTGATTATCTCTAGCTATATAAATATTTTTATAATGCATTCAAATATTCACTATTCACACACACACATTCCTTTACAAACATTGCTAAGTAATATTTCAAAGTCAAAGTGAAAAAATATTTTATGCCATTTAAAAACTGTTAACTTATGGCAAAATAATTCATGTATGATGCCAGTTTAATAGAAAACAAAACTTTATTAAAGATGCTTTTAATTTCACAATCCAATAAATTTTCAATTACTTCTATGTTAGTTCTATATCTGAATTATTTCGAGACAAATTCTAAAGGTAATTTATTTAAGATTGAGATCGAAGAAAATCCTCTCCTTCTATATGTTTGTGTATCTTCCTATTTCTACGACATATTTGTTAGTAACTTCAAATATAGGATAAGAAAATGTTATTCTATCTCTGAAGTATATCGCAAATTTGGATAAAGAGGATGCAGAAAATGTCAGCACAAGAGAACGGAAACCTTATTTCTGAAGTAAGGAAATTCTATTTTCTGAAAGAAACCTTTCTTCATTTGCTCGTTAAGTTCTACAGAAGAATGCGTTCAAAGCAATTTTTTTCTCGTTCCATCAAAACAAATTGAAGAGTGAAAATGCTCCTGAACATTCACAAAAACCCGTTATATTTCAAAAATGGTTTTCTTCTCCTTGTCTTACTTCTTCCTTTATTTGCCTCCTAAACAGAACATTTTCCTTTTAATCGTAAACTAGAAAAACAAAATATTGATTCACTTCTAAGCAAAAAGTAAAAAAATGGAATTTCTCTGGAATACGAATGACAAAAGTTCTTGTTCTTTTTTGTTTACGTAAAATAAGAAACTTTGCCAATTTGAGGCATTCTTCGAATATGTAAAAATACATTGTTTTCTTATGTCCTTTCTTTTTTTAGATCTAATAAAAGCATTTCTAAGAGAGTAATTGCAAACAATGTTATTTTGAATGGTTTTGATACTTTAGTGACTACATCATCAAGTTGGGCTATTTTATATGCATATTTCGGCCAACATCGCTATACAAATCGAGGTTACGTTTGCAAAGTATTGAATTTATTTATCCCCACTCTTCCCACGTCTTGTCCTATTGCTGGCAGATACGAAGCTTTTCAAAGTACGCTTAATATGAGGAAAATGTTTTCAGAATGACAATCAATTATCAAAATATAATTCGTTGATATGTAAAATTCAAAACAAAAAAAGTCTCTGTAAGTATACGATTAAAAATTTAACTAAATACTGCTTTGTTAAAAAAAAAAAAAAGCAGGT